>JASDQU010244138.1:133767-193840 GCA_032191745.1 Picea mariana | reverse complement strand
TCAAAATCTATAACGCTCCTTCAAAAGCGCCTGGAAGTGTTATAACGCTCCCTGACAGTGTATGAGGAGCGTCGGCGCTCCGAGATAGTGTAAGGGGGAACGCTCCTCTCCAAAACTCAGTTTTTGAGGTGCTTTCAGATGGCAAAAAGGTTTGCAAGCCTGTTGACTCATTTCTCCTCTCCCAAATCAGATGTTTGAGGTGTTTCAAGTGTCTTTCTCATGTCGTTATGGGCACGACACAGGCATCATGGCAACATAATTTCTTGTGACACTCGTGAGCAACATACGACACTTGCGACCTTGTGAGCAAAATGTGACACTTGCAACACTCGTAATGACGACACTTGCGACACTATCAAAGTGAGTAATTTTGATGTGTAACATAAACACTTCAAAAATACACTTGTCACTCCTGAATAAATATATGTGAGTGTATATATGCTCCAAAAATAAATATGTCAATATTTTGTCTAAAACAATTTGTTGTCCAAAAATGAGTGAAGTCTATCCAATCAGTGAAGTCAAAATAAAATAACATGATAAAATCGAAAATCATATTTTTTGTGTGAGGCAATCTACCTCTATCCACTTTCCTGAGACTTTGTTACCTTAAGCACCTCTGAATTTTCCTTGATAGGTATTTTACCTTTTGTTGTTGATTCCTCTGGGTGCATATATCCAAAGGATATGTGTTTGTCTTCATGTCTATGGTGATGGGAATGTGATGTGATTGAGTGTGAGGATGCTTCGGATTGGTCAGACTTAGCAAAATTGGCCAATTGTTTCCCTTTAGAAGGTTCAAGTTATTAGGAAAGGGACTTAACTCTTTTTAGTTCATGATTTGAATGAGCATGAGATGTCACAGATTCAATGTGTTGGGTAGGCCTCTTAGGTGGGGGAGGAGGTAATGGAAAAGGCATTGTGGGCCGTCCATTAACATGAAATTGGGAAGGATTTTCAACACCATTCTATCCATCATTGACTGGGACCTCGGGTGGTAAGGACACATGTGGATGCACTGGTATTCCAGAGATACTAGGATGATAGTGAAAAGGTGGTATTGTAGGTGGAGGAGGGGGTTGGAAAGCTCTTTTTCAGACTAATTTCAGGAAACCTATCTGTAAGAGTTGATTAAAATCTTTGGAATCAACATCAAAGTGAATGGAAAATCGAAGTCTCTTATTTCTTACTTGCCAGAAATCATTTGGCTTTCTTCCTCTGCCTCTATTTCCTCTGCCATGGCTTCCTCTAATGAAAAATCTCATCTATTAAACATAATTCTAGGTTAGGGTATGTATACAGTAGCAATTAAATAATCAAATACAATTTGTATAGTTAGAATTTTAGAAATAGCTTTGACTTGACCAACAAGAAAGCATGCAATCAAATAAGGGTAAAGGAAGGGAAACTTTAAAGACAACAATTCATCCCTACTTCAAAACACTTCCATCCTTTACAATCTTATATAACTGATATTTGTTTAAAGAACATGGGATTTATAGTCTAATTGGGAATATGAATGGATTTGTAATAAATGGAAAGTGAACATAAATGAAAAGGAGGGTAATGTCACATGTTCAGAATAAAAATACATAAATCATCAACCATTTCAATATCCCAATGTCTGTCAATAATCATATCATGAATTCCACGTCAATCACATCTTCACTATCCAAAGAAACCTTTGAGTTTTCTCATGTATCAGGGGGGAAAGATATAAATTAAAAATGAACATGGTATTTGGAAACTGAGCACAATTGATGTAAAATGAGAGTATGAAGGGGATTGTCCCATAAAACATAATGAATAATTAACTATTTTCCAAAATATATGAATTCATCCCAAACAGAATTCATTAAAGAACAATCATCTAGAAATATATCCTTTTCAAATTCTTGCTTAACTATAATTTCAATTGATCAAAATATATTCTTGTTGTCAAACTAATAGAAAAACATTACATATTTCATACAATATAGGGAATGAAAATGAATTTCAAATGATATATGTTTCTGGGAATCAAAGGAATGAGGAATGAAAACTGAAAGTATGAGGGATTTGATCTTGTATGTAGAAAATAAAAACCTTTTCTAATTCTAAGACAACCAACCACATTATTTTTCCAGCTCAAATAGGTATGCCTTGGAAATCAATGACTAGGTCTCCAAACCAACTCTGCATTTACCAGACAACTCAATATTTAGATATAATTTTTGTATCAAAATTTTTAATGATCGTCAATTAACATACAACAAGGGTTATAGGAATTGAATATGTCAATAAAATTGATGCCAATATTTCAAGACCCAAAACTGTATGGTGTAACCATCTGGTCACTTCATTTTTTCCGACAAGCCATAAAATATAACATGCATGTTAGAATCCTTTCTTCCAATTTTTTCTTCAATCAATCTAGCTGAAAGAAACTTGAAACATTTGTGTATATAGCTCATATTGTAAATTTTCAATAACAATGAGGGTTCAAAACTAGGTAATGTTACCCTTTTAATTTGTTCAAAAACATATCAACGTTAACCTGACGCTTAACAAATTTTTATGTATATGGAATACAGAGGTATTGGGATAGACAAACATGCAAAGCCCAGATAAGTTCGAGCTCCAAAACATCTTTTTGTTATGTATAAGACTTTTAAAAAAACAAGGTTTAGCATAAAATGATGCGACCAAATAATTTCCCAATCTCAGACTAACGACGCCAGCAGTAAGGTTTTAAATGAAAACAAATCCAATGATGTGAAAACATTCAGGGAATCTCTTTGCAATGCACAATCAAGTAGAATTGTAGGATGTATTTGAAAGACATGGGTTCGAAACCTTTCGAAATAGAAAATGAATATACATGCAGAAGAAAACCCATGGGTCTTTTCCCATCTTTTGTTCAGGGCTTCAAGTATTAATGAACGAAAAAGGAGGTTGCTACACAACCTATGTTTCTTTTTGAAAAATAATAGGAAAGAAGATGCACCAAATTGTAAATGGCCCATATACGATGAATTCACGCAGTCGATATTGGAGGTAATAGTTTTCAGGACAAGGGTTTAAGTGAGAGAAATAAAATGAGGAACATTTTCTTTAGGAGTGATGAAATGAATTCAAGCAAAGGGTCAAAAAAATAATACTCATTTACCATTCAAGAAGAGCTATTCCAAAATTGTTACTAAAAAAAATGAATTCATTTGATGGGTATGAGCTAGAATAACCATACCTTTCCTTGGTGCTTTAAATATCTAGTCTCCTAGTTACCACAACTACCACAGTCAAGATGCAGAAATAGAATGTTACTCAACCTACATGAAATAAAAATGAGATTCAAAAACCATAACATAGGGTGGTATACCTCAATTATTAAATTCCCACATCTCATACATTGAATGCATGGGGTGTCATGTTCTTCAAAATTATTAACAAATTAATTTTTTAATCCGTCTCATATTCCACTATCCACCCTCAACAAATCACAAATATAGAATGTTTCCAAGTATGCTAGCCACATAAAATGCTAGCTCAAATGACAACCCAAATTTCACATCAAACCTCATATCCATGTTTTCATTTAAAACCACATCGAAAGTACATCAGTAGCATAACCAACACATTTTTAAAAAATTATGGATGTAGAGGATGTGAATGTTGGGAGAGGAAGCTAGGGTTTGAATGATTTTAGCATGCTAGGGTTCCTATTAGACCACATGAATCTATAGAAATCTAGTACTCATTTCCCATAATAGTCTTTAGTTCTCTTCTATGGCAGAGGTAGAGGGAGTTTGAGCCCCCTCCTATCACGATATGAAAAKAAATGACCCATTTAGAGCTCGGGGATCATGGMCACCCTTTGAGCCATCGTCGCATATGAAGGATCAACTCTATCAAGAGGAGATGAATAAGGGAAAATCCATGGAGGTTGAGGTTGAATCCTTCCATACAAAGGCAGATCATGCATGGGAACCAGGTAAATGCATTCCCCAAGCCTTTGTGTCACCAACATATGTAGTTAGTTCCAYGAGAGTTGAAAATAAAACTGAATACATGAGGGAACATGCCCTAATTGGAATTTTTTTAGGACTATGGCCATCGGAAAGAGATATGCTCAAATGGATCAAAACTTGGTAGAAACCCAAAGGGAATTTTGACCTGCAACTTGGATCAAATGGATTTTTCATGGTCATCTTTCATAACCCGGAGGATAAGGATATAATTTTTAAGGGTGAACCATATTTATTCAACTCGGATGGCCTTTACCTTTGGTATTGGATGGAGCACTTCAGCCAAAAAACAAAGGATTTCTCATATGCCCAGTATGGATTCAAATCTACACACTCCCACGAGAATTCTGGCTTGGAGAGATTCTCACAGGAATTGGAAACACCCCAGGTCTATATGTTAAAATATTCGAAGCCACACACCAGTGGTGCTACACCTCTTGCACTTAGATATGTGTGTACATGAACATCTCCAAGCCTCTTCCTGGATCCATAACCCTAGAATTTAGATATCAATAATGGACCCAAACCATTGATTACGAGMACATTTTGTTTCGGTGTAGAAAATGTCACGAGCATGGCCATTTGTCGAGGAATTGTCCCCTCAATTCCCCTTAGAGAGATCCAGTGGGTGCCCCATAGAAATMTAAGGATGGATTTACTAAGAGAAATATAAGGATGGATTTACTCAAGTACTAGGAAATAAAATACCAACCCATAAAAAATCTATCCTTGGTCCATCAGATCAACAACAAACCACAAGCAATTCATTTTAGATCCTAAACCAGCTAACAGATTCACAAGTTGTAGAAGAAATTCATAACTATGAAAACACTGAAATCACTCATGGTAAGGAAAAGATGAATCTAGATCCCATCCTTGAACAAATTTACCCCAATTCATCCTTGATTCCACTCAAAGAATATCAACTCATAGAGGATGGAGGGGACACATAAATGGTATTGGATGAAAAGGAACTAGCAGATTCGATATGGAAAAGCTTGAGGAGGCTTATCATAATCAAGAGTTGCAATCCATTCCCTTGGAACAATTGCATAAAGTCTAGAAAGTCTATTTGAAATCCACTACTGGTGCAACCTCTAGGCGAGGAGGAATTTTAGGCATTCATTAAGATCCAAGGAAGGAGATTCACAGATCATCAAAGGAAATAAAAATAAGAGGAATAAAATCCATGCAACAAATCATTCGTGAGGTGGGATATTTCATGATTAACTCTAGTCAAATTCAGAAGCTCACATAGGTCTTGTTTATCTCTCCCCCTCCACCTTTCTCATGAATATAATTTTATGGAATCTTAGAGGCCCAAATGGAAGAACAAAAAATTAGGTTCTTCGAAATACCATCATGATTGAAAATCCAGATATACTAATCCTACAAGAGCCAAAATGTACCCAAGAAACAAAAGAAAACACTCTTTCCAGGTATTGGAGGCATATAAACTTCATTTATAATGACTCCAAAGGAGCGGCTGGTGGTATTGCAATTTTTTGGAATCTTGCCACGACCATAATTTAAAATTTCTTTTATACTAGATGGTCCATCATGACACATTATAGAGCTATTGGATCAAATAAGGAGGGAGTCATCACTAATTCGTATGGACCAAAATCAATGCAGGAGAAGGAATCGTTCCTCAAAATTCTATGTGACCTTAGTGAAACTGTCAGGAACATAACATAGATACCAGAGAGCGACTTCAATATAATACTCTTTATTGAAGAAAAGCACAGTAGAATCAAAAGGTTGGACAATGACATCACTAATTTTCATAAAGAAATAAATGGTCTACATTTGGTTGACTTAAACACAATCCATGGCATTTACACTTAGTTGAATCAATGATCTGGTTCTCATCAGGTTTCATGCAAGCTAGATAGGTTCCTTCTATTAGAATCTCTAATGTTGGAAGGTCCCCCCTTGGAAGAAAGCATCCTCCTACACTCTGGATTTGACCATTGGACTATACAATTATGGATAAACGCGTCATATTCCCCTTGTAACAAACCATTCAGGTTTGAGAAGTTTTGGATTTATAACACCGAATTCCAAAACAATACTCCTATCAGGTGGGTTGAGGCAGAGGTGACTCATGGTACCCTTATGTACAAATTCCAGCAAAAGCGAAAAAGTTTCAAGAAAAGAATCAAAGATTGGAACAAAAATGTCTTTGGTAACATTTTTCAAGCCCAAAATTCATTGAAGTAGTGCATGGAAGAGATACAAAGACATATTATCACCCAAGGTAGAAAAAAATATCTACAAGCAGAGGAAAAGGGCTTAAAGCAACAACTTGAAGAATGGTATGCGTAGGAGGAAATTCTTTGGTGTCAAAAATACAAAGTTCAATGGACAAAAGAAGGAGATAAAATTAAAAAATCTTTCACAGATCCATGATTTAAAGAAGGCACACCAATATAATCACAAGGTTGGAAAATTATTAGGGACAAAACATAATGGACCATGATGGATGGGAGCAGGATCTGGTCAATTATTACAAGAACCTTCTAACTAAACCATGTCATGATCGCTCCACGACTATTCACAAAATAACTCAACCTATACCTTCCCTAATCACTGAAGAACAAAATGAAGCTCTTCTCCAACCAATCTCAATTGAAGATGTGGATAAAGAAATCAAGGACATTCCAACTGGGAAATATCCCAGATTGAATGACTTCACAATGGATTTATTTCACGACTGATGACCAATGATCCGTGAAGAAGTCTGGAAACTTTTTGAGGATTCACACCTTTCTCATGGAGTCCTTCCAATGATAAACACTATGTTCCTCACTCTTATCCCCAAGGAGGAGGGGGCCACTCACCCTAATAAATTTCAGCATATGGCTCTCTACAATGTCATCTATAAGATTATAACCAAGGTAATGGCTCTTCGTCTCAAACTTCTTCTTCCTTTTATTATTTCTAAAGAGTAATCAAGATATGTTGAAGGTTTCCAAATTATGGACAATATCATCCTAGTGCATGAAGTGATTCACTCCCTAAAATATTCCCAAACCCCTGGAATGATTATCAAATTAGATATTTCGAAATCCTTCGACAAACTTAGCTAGTAGTATATGCGCTCTATTCTTGTGTCTTTTGGATCTGGTGATAACTGGGTAAATTGGGTCCTAAACCTTACTTCCTCAGCCTTCTTCTCCATTTTAGTAAATGGTGTTCCTTCAAAATCCATTGCTCTAACCAGAGGAATTAGGAAAGGTGAACCTATTTCCCCCTTCTTTTTTTTCATCATGGTTGAGGGATTGAGTCACTATATAAAATCTTCCATTGTTGATGGCTCTCTCCAAGTATTACCTCTGCACAATATTTTTCCTATAGCCTCCCATAGTTATTTTGTGGATGAAACCATCATGATGGGATCTCCAACATACAAAGAATCCCTAAAAATTAGCAGTATTCTCAGAGATTTCAATGAAGCCTCAGGTACATCCATTAATAATGAGAAATCACAAATCTTCTTCTTTAACACCCCCATGGCCATACAAAATCACATCGCTCCCTCCTTGATTTTTCCAGGATCTCTATTCCATCCAAATACGTAAGTGTTCCTCTGATTGACAACATCCTCTACAACAACTCTTTGGAATCCTTCATCAAATCCCTGAATAAAATTCTCAATTCCTGGACCTTTTTCTCCCTCAACCTGGATGGATGTATTTTTCTCATTAAATTGGTTCTCCAGGCCATTCCAATATATCTCTTCTTGGATATAGTTACTCCAAAAGTTATCTTGAAAACCATTTGTAGCATCCAAAGAAACTTTCTATGGAAAGGAAACTATGAAAGGAAAAAATGGGCCCTTGTCGGTTGGGACAAAATTTCTAAACCAAGCTTGTAGGAGGCCTTGGCCTACAATATCCATGTATGCTCAACGAAGTAATGGAAGAAAAAACCTGGTGGCAGTGGATCAAGCACCCGAAGGACCTTTGGGCTTGCTTCTGGTGAAGAAAATACACCCCAAACACAGAGGAAGCTAATCTAATAACATGGAATGACCAAATAAATGGATCCTCAATCTCGAATTCTACATGGAAAAATCCCAGTCTTGTTCAAGAGAATTCTTTTTGGGAGCTTTGAAGTGGTCATAATGATTTCTTTAGGTCAGAATCCTGGAAGTAAATGTCACCACCCTTGCAAAAGGATTCAATGTAGATTTTCCATACCCTCATGATGAATAATGAAAATATTTAAGTTACAGATATATGGAAAGGATCGGTGTCTTCACAAACCTAGAAATAAGGGAAGATTAGTCACAGGGACCTTCAGCTCCCTAAGGAATGTTATTTGTTCTCCTAGCAAGATGAGGTGGCACTTAGGAAGGTTTGCTTCCAACATGGACCTAGTATTCTCCATAAAAGAAGCACATGCCATCAAATATCAGTTCCATTTTCATCCTAGAGAACAAGTATGGTGCATCATTTGGAAAATAAATCTGTGGCTGAAATTCAACATCTTTCTCTGCCTTTTAATTCTCAATCATACTCTTACTTGGGATAACCTTAGAAAAAGAGGCTTTATCGACCCTTCAATTTGTCCTCTTTTCTCCTAGCATGAAGAATCCACATATCATCTTCTCAATCACTTCTCTTTCAGCTCCAACATTTGGAATCAACTTTCCCAAATTATGAGGAAAACCAATAGGAATCAAGACAACATATCCGCTATTGTTGAAGGATGGTGACCCATAGATTTCAAAAAATATATTTTCAATAGAATTTGCTAGCTTCTTCTAGGAATTGTGGTCTAGTAAGTTTGTAAGGAGCACAATAGGAGGATATTCCACTCAAATCACTCCTCTGAAGCACTCATCTGGTCAAAGATCAAAGAAAACATTTAAGAAACAATCAGATCTCAAAAAGGGTCAGTGGAGGACCTGGCCTGTGATCCATAGGAGAAGCACATCCTCTCTTACTAGCAACTAAATATTAATAGGTTGATCACTTCCATCCCTTCTCTCCCTCCCTTTTCCTCCAGCCATGTTTCATGGAAAAGACCTCCCACATGCTTTTTGAAGATGAACTTTAATGGTGCCTCAAAAGGGAACCCAGGTTCTGCAGGTTTTGGCATGGTTTTCAAATATGAAAGTGGAAATATTTGCAACATCCTTGTGGGAAGCTTGGGCCATGACACCAATAAATATGTTGAGATATGATATCTTCTGAAATGGATTCAAGAAGCCTCCCATCTAGGATATTGGAAGATCATAGTGGAAGGGGACACACAAATCATCATTACTATGTTTTCAAAGATTTTGAATGACTTTGATCCTATGAATATCTCACCTAGTTGGAGATTATTAAGAAAAATTGAACTCCTTCAATCTTTGTTGTTTCCACACTTGGTTTATATCCCTTCTCATTTTCGGTGAGAGGCAAATAATATTACAAATAAATTAGCCAATGTGGGGTAGATTGTCTTGAGAAGGACATTTCTTTCGAGATCAACCATAGACCAACTCCTCCCCTGCTTCAATAATTTATCAACATTGCTCAGATGGAATTTCTAGCCCCGTATGGGGTGTTAATTATGCATGCATGAAAAGATTCCAACATATATCAAGGGTCGCCACCTGGTACTGCATGTACTTCCAAAGACTGATGGCTATCGAAGTTCTTAACTCCATTGTAGGTCATTCCTTGCAAACCTTTGATTTTGTGAGTACGATAATGCACCAAATCCTTGGATCCGGTATTGCTCATCCATTTTGGATTAATGAAACAATTATGGATAATGTCAATGCTCTGGACAATGGGTCATTTTTCCTATACAAAGGCATGCATAAGGCTCTTCTTTCCATTCCAACCTTTGTGAGCAATAAGCATATACATTTCTTATTTGTTGAGTGGTTATTGGTCCCTTCTCACTCCATGAAACCATTTCTCTTCACTGAAGGTATGATTTATGGAAATGCCATTCCTAGTGAGTGTGTCAAGTCGAATCATGGAAATGTCATTGTTCGAAGTGTCTACAACAAGCACTGCTACTCATCTCCCTTTTATGGAAGCTCTGATTCAATGAAAAATTCAATGGAATATCAAAAGGAGGAAGGGAATTCCTCATGTGTTGGACTTGAGGAGGAAATATGGGGTTATGAAATTATCAAGGAAGATATTGCTCAAATTAATGAGGAGGCTCCCAAGATACCCCGCAATGTGAATGAGGAGAACAAAGAGCTCAATGTCGAGTACGGAAGGGGCAGAGAAAATGACAATGATCTGTAGCAAAGCATGCAGCCTCCCCTACAGAGAATGAAAGAGTAGCTCACTCACCTTCTAGAAGACCACCTAAAGCTCATCCTTGACCTCCATAGGGACATAATAGAGATGAAATATCACTAGGAATGGATGGAGATTAGAATTAGAGAACTGTATGACTAGATTTTCGGCTCATATCAGAGTGTAATTGTTCCTGTGTGGTATGCTCCTTCTTATCACCATGGAAACGAGAATGCACCTGGTGAATTATGACCTCTCAATTATGTTTCATCAATTTACCTTATGGATTAACTTATAGTTTCTTTTGTTTCAGTTGATAGACAATATACTATGTGGTAACATTTCAAATTTCGGCCATCCAAACAACTTTTTGAAACTCAAGCTCTAATGCCAGAGCTAGTTTCCTCTGTTGGAAGCTCTAGAATCAAGAAACAGGCTCTGTACTGGTTTGATTTCAGTAAATAGAAGGTAACTAATTTCTAGCTTAAAAAAAATAGCACAACAAATGCATATATTCAACCATTGGGTGTCAAAATATAACTATGAGGTGGTTGACAACATCAACGTTGAATCCATATGTTATACCATATGCAATATGCAATGAAAACTTAAAATATTGACCCTTTAATTGCAACATGTTACCTTTCTCATATAGAATGAACAATTCCATGTATATATGATTATAACATGTAATGACATGTTATGGCGTAACCAAAACTTTTTATATATGGTAAACCATATCATGTTTTTAGGACTCAACCAAGATGACCTATTTAAAACAAGATGTTATATGTTTTGATGAAAGATATACAAAAAGAAACCCTTTAATGAATTTATAATCTCTACATGTAAGTTATAATAATATCTTATGAGTGAAATGCATGGACCATAAGAGATCATTGGAGTTTTATGAACATAACTTTTTCCCTTTCTTGTTCAATCAAATTGACAATAAGACTCATAATGAAACTGAAAAAGAAGGCATTATCATTGTAAAATGAAATTGAAACCATATTAGTATAATGATGATGTTCAATCCTAGGAAATATTTGAAAATAAACTTCATTTCTTTCTTCCTAGGGGGTCCCACCTATAGTTATACTTATTATATCATAATAATAGAAAATTTTAATTGTGCCTTGCAACTGTTTGCAGGCTGGTGGATAATTTGTGTGTTTGTGTTGGCCCTTGACCAAGTTTTGGAGATATTTGGTTAGGTTTGACCTATTATGGGACTTCGACAAGCTGTCGAAGGAGGAGCACAATTCGAAGCAAAGATTGTGGAATCGCGGACCCTTTTTAGGCATTTTTGGGTTTTGGGATTATGTAATGGGTATGGGGATGTCGGCCCATGGTTTTACCCATGTTTAGGCCCATTTTGTAATGTATAAATAGATGTCTAGGTGATGTAATAAGAGACACGAAGGATGATATAGACATCTGTGTGATGATGTGATAAGTACAAGTGATAGTTGTACATGCTTTATGCATACTATGTGAAGCTTGCAAGGCTAAGTGCAAGTGACTGTACTAAGTGCAAGTGACTGTAAGAGATAGTGTAAAGGATTTGTGCTATAACCTAGCTTGGGGAAGGAGGATCTGGCTGAGTGCATGCAGATATCCTTTCCTATGCGGAGTAGGATCTTGTGTCTATGGGCATGTAGACGATTGACTGAAGATAATAAAAAGAAGAAGAGTTAGTGGACGTAGGCCCAAGTTGGGGGTGAACCACATATATCTTGTGTTATGGTTTCTTTGTGCATTGTGGTTGTTTATTGTTCATATGGTTAATGCTTAGTGTAGTAATGTATGATTAATGGAGATGGTATGATAGCTTAGTTCTTCGGGATGTGAATGAATGTTAGATCTGATTTGTTTCCTTATGCTAAGGGTTTAGATGTGGTAAATCTGAGTGAATACTACATTGCTCTGTAATTAGGTTTTTTTCTGCGAAGTAAATACAGGTTAAATACTAATGAACTATAATTTCTAAGTGTCTTGTTAAGGTATTGTAATCACAGATCTGTGTCCCAGCTGAGGTTGCATACATTAGAGTCCTGCAACCACCCCTGCCTCTACCACGACTGAGACTTCATCTACTTTGCAGGTGTTTCTGAAAGGTCTGGTAGTTATGGTTTTGTTGGTGCATTGTTGAAGCGTTGAACCCTGGGTCTGTCCCTGTGCCAACAAATGGTTTTGTTGTTGGGACTCAAACTATGATTGTTGGGAACTGAAGAAAAGATAAATCTTTGTGTGTAGATCTATTTCCCTAGTATTCTACTTGACTGTGAATCTTTGTGCTAAGAAAGGAAGCAAATCTAAAGAAAAGAGGTAAGATATGAACGATTGGTGCTTTGAAAGAGGTAAGATCTAAATGCTTTGTTCTCTGAAAGAGGTAATATCTAAACGCTTTGTGCTCTGAAAGAGGTAAGAATAGTGAAATTTTTTAAGATTTGAAAGCTTTGTGCTCTGAGAAAGTTAAGATAAGTGAAAATTGTTTTTTCCAAAAGTATGGATCTAGGTATGTTTGATAAATTTTGTCCTAGTATGAAAACTAGGGCATGGTTAGAAGATAGAAGGTTTGATATGAGTAGATATGATGAAATATATGTTATTCCTATGCATAGAAAGAATGTTTGGACTAATAAATGGATGCAGGATCCTAGGAAATTTTTTTTGCAGGTTAATTACTGTGACCCTAGTGCACAATACAGAAAAAGTTGGGGATCATTTAAGAGAAAGAGAGGATTAACTCTTTGTTACAGTTGCAGAAGACTGGGCCATCTTGCTAAGGATTGCCTTGATAGAAGATCTAGTTGTATTTGTTGTAAATCTATGGACCATGAAGTTTTGGATTGCCCTAGAATGATTGCTAAGATTGAAAGAATGAATATGAAACCATAAAACCTTAAGGAAGGCCAAGAAACTAAGATTGTAGTACTACGAATGAAAGAAACCCTGAATGATCACAGAAATATCAACTTGTCAGAGATCTTCAAAGAAAAAGAACTTATAGAAGAAAGAATAGGAGACTTAGACATAGACTGTGTTCTGGATGAGGAAACACAGGTGAATGTCATGACAAAAAGTACTTGGGAAATTTTGGGAAGGCCTGCTATGGTTCCTTCATTAGGAGGAATAGGATTCTTTAGAGGAAAATGTATAACCCTATGTGGAAGACTTACCCAGACCTCTATGCATGCTCATGGAACTTTGATAGAGGAAGAATTTGAGGTTGTTAAATTTGTTGAGAACAACACCCCATTTGCTATGTTATTAGGAAAACCCTAGATTGAGAGAGATCAAATCTAGAGAAAAGAAGAAGAGGTCCTAGAACAGAAAAAACAAGAATTAAAACATTTCATGACTAGGAGAATAGCTTTCTTGATAGAAGAACAGGAGGACAAGTTGAAGCAACTTAGGACCAGAGACCGGGTTGTCGAAGCTGAAAAAACGTGGGAAGACTTGAAGAACCTATCCATACAAGAAAGTAGAGCACCTACCCCAGATAGAAAATAAGTATTACCCTTGAACCCTATGACAAAATCTCATCAACACAAAGTTACTATGTTGAGTACAGATAAGAATCAAAATGGAAAGGGGAATACCAAGACACGGATCACAGGGAAGAAAGATAGAAAGCTTAGTAAGAAGAGGGCAAAGCTAGAAATGTTGCAGGAGGTTCTAGAGGGGACTTCGCAGAAGGTAGGTTTGCAAAATTAGAACTTCATTGGGATATCGGAACATCAACAAGTTGCACTTTGCCATGGCGGAGCGATATGACCGTTGGAAGCATTATAACTGTTAGACCGACACCTCGAACAGTTAGAACAATAGTTATGGCCAGAAATCTTGCCATCGGGCCATTGGGACCGCACTGTAACGGACATAACTACATTGATGAAGGCTTCTCACCCATTGGAGAGATCTGTTACACCGCTATCTACTTATTCCGTCAACTGTTGCACCGAGAATACTTTTGCAAATTGTATCTTCGCGAATGAGAGAACTCATCATTTTCGTGTTGTGTTTACTAAGACTCCACTACCTATTGAACAATTTTTCATCGACCTGAGTATCTGATATTGAGCGTGTATGTCGGATGAACTCAACACAGTTGAAAAGGCTGTAGAAAAAATCTTGATCGATCTAATGGATAAAAAATTAATGTCCGCAGGGATTCAAGCTTCATCGACGAGAGGAGTGCAAGCCTCTTCGTTGACTGCTCACTGATCTGGACCATCTCGAGCCGCGGCCAAGAAAAGAACCAAGCATCGAGATGACTCGGCGAATGCGAAGTTGATCACGTTTATACTTCCCAACTACATCCCACCCTTGGTCGGCACGGTGAGTCATGACAGTGTCCCAAGGGACTTCGATTACACCCTAGTGACTGCGTACCTCCTAAAGGGGATACATGCAGTTCAAACCTAGCTAGAAAATATCATGACATTAAAATTCAGCCACTTCAACCTAGGGGATCGCAAGAACCAAAACATGCTCACCCCTCACAGTTACTTGACTAGGATGAAGGGGAAGAACTCGAGGATAATCCTCCAACCATGGACCATGAACCTCACGCAGTCCACTGTCATGAACGTGATGAAGATACCACATTTTTGAAGGCACCAGGAAGTAAACGTGTGCATTAAGCTCCTGTTGTCATGCTACCATGGCAGTTATCTATGGCTAGACAGATGCATCATTGTTGATCTAACGATGATCCATAGGATCATTGGATTGAGAATGCAAGGACCAAACCCGCAAGACTTCTACCCAAGGAAGGCTGCAGATCACGACCTAGCACAGAGGATTAAGGATACCTATGGCGATGTATAAAAGGGGATGCAAGGCTACAAGGTAGCCTCCATCCATAATGGCGCAATGTGCTTGGCCTACCAGCTGATCACAGGGAAGCTGGTAAGAAAGAACAGACCTACATAGGTCATAGGATTCGTTGTTGACCTCGCTAGAAAATGCGTAGAAGGACTACATATGAATTGGGCAAAGTACTTAGTCAACCAGTTAGAATTGGATTGTCATGAAGCTCAGGATCAAGGCTATGATTTCCACTTTAGCTGGCTCCTGATCCTCATTGCATTTACATCTTGGGAGATGCCGGAAGGTGAGACCTTCCACGACATTGATCCATTCGAGTCGCTCACTGCGAAGTTCACCACGCTCTAGTATTCGAGCGATATGGGAAAATAGTGGCATTCGAACGCAGTATTTCATACCTACTATCTACAGTTAAAGAGGTCCATTGAGGTTGTCCCTCGTATGACGTCGAACACCCTACACTAGTTCAGGCCCCTTATGAAGTTTCACGTAGATCAAAATTTTACTTATATCACTACGTGCACAGACGAGAGTAAAGAAGAACTTCAGTCATACCATAAGATCACAGAAGAGGACCTAGAAGAGATAATTAAGGACTGTCCTGCAGAGCTCCTTATCCCTGTTGACCTTGCAAAATTTTCTGATCCTGAGCTAATAGGAAGCCCGAAGGCCACTCGCAAAGAACATGACACACCTGGAACCAACAGAAGGAATAAGATAGAAGAGGTACAGAACCTGAGTAGTGCATCATAAGAAACTACTTCAGAATCGCCTGGAGGAGGAGGTAACGATGAAGTAGATAAAGAAGAGAACAATGGGAAAGAAGATCAGCAGAAGCAAGGCAAAGTAACACTGCCTATGGATCCCGTTGATGAGATTGATCCATCTAATAAAAGAAAGGTTTCTCCCATGAAACCTATCTCGCAGAAGAAATTCAGAGCTACTGAGACTGAGCTGCAGACTGTACCGACGCTCGATGACTTCGACTTCATCATTGCAGTTGTATCAGACACATCACAAGACATTTTGTAGAATAGTGAAGCCAAACAAGAATCCATGTATGATAGAATTGAGACAGAGCTGAGAGGAGTTCAACAATCCCTTCACTCTAGTCATGCAGTGTCCACTGTGCCCCCACAATCAGAAGAACCAGAGTTGGGAGATGAGCCTAACTGTTACACATTATTTTGGTCACTCTAATGATGAACCTACAGACATGTGTTTAGGCTTCCAAAAAAATCTTTCACATGAGGGAAATGGCTAAGTTATTCCCCTACAAGGCACATTTCTAGAATTACGTCTCAGGCTGACAGTGTTACACAGTGCGGAAATCCTTGATTTCTGCAGGATTCTCTATGCCTGGCTCGTGGGATTTCCACATGCTGCTATATAGGAAGGGTGCAGCGGCGTTTGAAGGTAAGAAAAGGAAGAAGTTTCACAAAGTTTATAGAAGGAGAATCTTCTAGAATGTGAGGTGGCATCCATATTGTTGTGATCCTACTGGCTTCTTTGATTTGGTGGGATCATCCTCATCCTAGTAACCACTTCACCTTCTCCTATATAATAATGGATTTCTCATGGGAAAGGTTAAGAAAGGTCAAGCAAGATTGAGCAAAGAATTGATGGAAGAATAGGTTGAAGACTTTGTGAAGAATCCTGATACAATTTATGCTTGAGGTCTCCATTTGTCCATCAAGCTTTGTGGACCATCTTCATGTAAATTCAGAGCAAGTGTATGTGTGTGTTGGAACAAAGGACCACCGAAAGGGAACTTGCAACATCAAGGCAATTTGGTTTTATCTTCCACTTTTATTTAATATGATACAGTGGAATGTTTCTTTCCCATAAAATCATTAGCATTTTATTACATGACTCCTTGATCACATGTTTAGGTTTCCATTTAATCTACAATTATTGCTTTCACTTTGGTTGGTTTGTGTCATTGCAGATGTGATTTCACAAGAGCATTGGAGCGAAGCAGGGACAATATAGATATAAGGAAGCGATATATAAAGGTATGCCATACACTCCTTATTTGATGATAAATCCAATAACACTACCCAACTCCATAGAATAGCTGATGCGACTGAAGCTCTCCTTTGTCAAGCACAAGAAGAAAAGGAACAGGCCACGGTGGCCCTGCAACAAGCACAAGAAGCAGTGATAGAAAAACCCAGGATTGCGCAGCAGGAGAAGGATGCCCTCCAGTCAAAATTCGAAGAATAGAAAGCACAAATCCAGTGAGAGAAGGAACAACTACTCGCCGAGCAGATTGGAGTAAAAGAAGCAGTCAGCAGAGAACTTCACTTTGTGACAAGATTAGATCAAAAGGAGGAAGACCTAGTAGAGCATCAAGTAGCAAAGCTCGCTGAAGCCATTCAACAACTTCAACAGAGAATAACAGATCTAGAGCTACAGTCAGTGCCAAACACTCTACAAGATGTGCAGGATCAAAGAGAAGAAAATTATTGGAGCATAGTTGAGAGAATCAAGACCTTTGCCATGGAATGTAAACAACTCAGCGATCACAATGCACAGACTTATCAACGACTTACTGAAGACCCTGAACTAAATACATTGCAGTCCCAACTCCAGGAGGCAAAGTAGTAAGAAAAAACACTACAAGCACAGTTGAATATCTTGTTTGCAGTTGAAAGAATGAAAAGATCCTAGGAACAACGCATTGCTCAACATCAATTCCATGCCATACAGAGAAAAGTCATGGTAGTGACTCAGAGGATCCAACCAATCCAGGATGCATCTTTTCAACTGTTTGAGGAGATTGAAGGACACGGAGCAAAACTAGAGAAAGTAGTCACTACAGTTGAGAAATGCTTGGAAGGACATATGAACGAGGTAGTTCTTCAGAAGTTCTCCAAGTAGGAGGCCTTGGCACATCAATAGGTCGAAGAAGCTCGAGCTAATATTGAGGCTTTTGAGGCAGAATTAACCAAATCAGAGTGACTCGGGATGAGTCACAGGTTAGTGTTGGGGGCTTGTTGGCCCTTGACAAAGCTTTGGAAATCTTTGGTCGGGTTCGACGTATTTTGGGACTTTGACAGACTGTCGAAGGTGAAGCACAAGTCGAAGCAGATATTGCGGAATCTTGACCCCCTTTTAGAATTTTTTGGGTTTTGGTCTTATGTAACGGGTATGGGGATGTCAGCCCATGGTTTTACCCATGTTTAGGCCCATTTTGTAATGTATAAATAGATGTCTATGCGATGTAAGAAGAGACATGAAGAATTATATAGACATCTATGTGATGATGTGCTAAGTGTAAGTGAGAGTTGTACATGCTTTATGCATACTGTGTGAATCTTACAAGGCTAAGTGCGAGTGACTGTAAGAGATAGTGTAAAGGATTTGTGCTGTAACCTAGCTCAGGGAAGGAGGATCTGGCTGAGTGTGCATAGATCTCTTGTCCTATGTGGAGTAGGATCTTGTGGCTCTATGCATGTAGACAATTGACTGAATATAATAAAAGGAAGAAGAGTTGGTGGACGTAGCCCCAGGCTCGGGGTGAACCACGTATATCCTGTGTTATGGTTGCTTTGTGCATTGTGATTTTTTATTGTTCATATGGTTAATGCTTAGTGTAGTAATGTATGCTTAGATGGAGATGGTATGATAGCTTATTGCTTAGGGATGTGAATGAATGTTAGATATGATCTGTTTCCTTATGCTAAGAGTTTAGATGCGGTAAATCTGAGTGAATACTACATTGCTCTGTAATTAGGGTTTTGTATGCGAAGTAAATATAGGTTAAATACTAATGAACTATAATTTCTAAGTGTTTTGTTAAGGTGTTGTAATCACATATCTGTGTCTCAGCTAAGGTTGCAGACACTGGAGTTCTGCAACCACCCCTGCCTCTACCTCGGGTGAGACTTCATCTACTTCGTAGGTGTCGTCAAAAGGGCCGGTAGTTAGGGTTTTTTTGGTGCGTTGTTGAAGCGTTGAACCCTGGGTCTATCCTTGTGCCAACAGTTTGCAATTCAACATCTGGAAATTCCACGAGGTAGGCAATTTTTAATTGGCTAGAATTGAAGAATCTCTGGTTTTGCTAGTATCACACTTTTCAATGAATTGTCAAGAATTTCTTTGATACACTCTTGCAAAATAAAATGATAAAGAGGGAAGAACAAGAAAGAAGAAAATGGGAACAACTTTTCACATCATGTTTCAACAAGAAATCTGTAGTTATAGGAAACTACTACATAAGTAGCTTTACAGACCCAAAAGATCATCTCTATTTTTCTGTTCTTATTAATTTTAAAGAAGATCGACAAAATTTTGCAGTTAGCATGAAAAAACAAGTGGCTTAAATGATCCAATTGACTCAAACATAATGTCAAACAAAGAAAAAAAATCTAGAACTGATAAAAGTAAAAAAGAAACTCAGATGTATTGACATGAAAATAAATAAACATAGCAAAAATAAAATATATACACAAAGCATTAAAAATCTGATCAATCAAATCATTTTGGTTCAACATAATGCTTCAAATATGAACCATTTGTAGTATATGAAAACAATCACTCTCCCATGTCTTTTAATAAGTATGAATTGCTACCTATGACATAGGAAATTTTGTATGGACCCATCCAAACCTTCTCAAATTTGGAATGTTTCCCTTTATCAACGTGTGCAAAATCTTAAAGAAACACTTTCTCATCAACTCTGAAGATAGCCAATTTAACCTTTTTATCAGAGTATTTTTTAACAGTTTGTTGCCTTTTCTTCATATTTTCTAAAGCATGGTTCCTTTGTTCTTCCAAGGAAAACAAAATATTTATTCTTTGAGAAATATTTATCGTGTTTAAATGTTTAGCCTGTAATGTTAATTGAAGAGAAGTAAGTTCAAGTTCTACAAGCATAATAGTTGCTTGACCATATAAGAGATGGAATGGGGTATGGTCGGTGCTAGATTTGGTAATGGTCATATATTCCCAAAGTGCATACGTGAGTAGTATGTATCACTAACGAGATTTATTATCTATGATCTTCCTTAAAATTTTAACCAAGTTTTTATTAGTGGACTCATCTTACCCATTTCCTTGTGGATAATAAGTAGAAGAAGTAAAATGTTTCACACCGAATTTACTAAGAAATTGAGTGAACTTTGCAGAAATGAAAGTTGGCCCATTATCATAAATAATATCAATAGGAAGACCAAAATGAGAAAAGATAGTATATTCCAGGAAAGAAATGACCTACTCATCTTGTGAACACTTGAGTGGTAGAAATTCATTCCACTTATTAAAGTAATCTGTTGTTGTAAGTATAAAAATATGTCCAACAGAAGATGGAAATTTGATAGGACCAATGAAATCTAAACCCCATTTAGAAAATGGGAAATCAAGAACAACAACTTGCAAGGGCATGGAAGAAAATTGTTCTTTACCAAAAACAAATTTGACACTTATCATGAGCCCTTGTAAATTTAAAAGAATATTTAAAAATGAACGGACAATAATACCATGTTCTCAAGATTTTAAAGGCAATGGATTTTGCTGCAAAGTGACCACTGCTATGAATGTTTGAATATGTTGATCCATAGATTTACCTCAATATTTTTTGAGTTGTTGCATTATATATACATTGTAACATCAACCCATCAAAGGATCTTCGAAATAAATAATTACCCAATATCATATATTTATAGGCTTCAAGGCATAGCCTCCTACGCTAATGAGATTCCAGGTAATCAGGAAACTTCTATTTTTTCAGATATACTAGCTATTGGACAAGTTTTACCTTCTATATAATTCTTCAGATGTTGTTGTTGTTCTGTGACAGTGACCATATCCAAGAGAGATGCATATGATTTTATGTTACCTAGATGATTAATAATCTTATACTTGGATGGACAAAAAGAGACTAATGTTTTTGGAATTTGAGTTGTTGTGATAACTTGAGAATTTGTGTTTTGGGAAGAGGAGCTGGGAGCAAAGGTAGTTTTGGGGATATTACCATTCCCTTTATTTGGGTATCATTTATTTCTTGTGTTTACTAACATCAAATCTTCCTCAAGAGCCCAATCTAAAGTAACAATAGTTGTTTCAGTCTTTTTTCCAAAGATTCGCTCTTGTGCCATTTTCTTAACTTCACAAGAATTTTCTTCATGATTATCATCACAAACATTATACTAGCTCTAGAGAGAATAGCCTTTGGTTGATTATGAAATAAATAATTGGTTGGATGATTTCTCAAAAAAACTTGAGAAGAAGACTGAATGGGAGATGAAGTTGAGGTGACACCTTTCCTCTCAAAAGAAAGCATTCAACTAATAATATCTTGAACACGCCACAAAACTTTATACATATCAGTATAATTTATAGAATCTTCCTTAGGAAGACCTATTCTTTTCAATTGTTCATCGTACTCTAAACAAGTTTGAAGTGCAGACCCTAGGTTTGTAACATCCCTAGTTCTAGTCGCCATGAATTATAATTTCATTATATAAATGTGAATTAGGTTGGTGAGATGATATGTTTGGGCGAAGAACACATATTGATTTAATGTGGCCAAGGGCCGAATTTCATATTATGAATATTGAAACAATTAATAAAATTAGTAATCGTTGGTTTTGATATGAAAGAGATGAAGAATGATGGGGGGCTATGATTCCACAAGAGAGAGGGGTCCAAAGAAGAATTATTCATGGGTATTAATCCAACCCACATTCCTGAAATTATTATCTTTGTGTATAACCTTCTATTTGTTGATTGAGCATATGAGAGACCAATCATTAAACTCATGTAAGAAGGTGGGTGTGAGTGGTCGCATTCCATAGTTATTGGAGAGAATGGGATGAAGTACAATCATCCTTGAGAAGAGTGTGATTCAATCAATCAAGGAAGAAGAACAATGGGGGGATATGATTCCGCAAGAGAGAGGGGTCCAAAGGAGAATTAATCATGGGTATTAATCCAACCTTCATTCCTGAAATTATTATCTTTGTGTATAACCTTCTATTTGTTGATTGACTATATGAGAGACCAATCATTAAACTCATGTAAGAGGGTGGGTGTGAGTGGTCACATACCATAGTTATTGGAGAGAATGGGATGAAGTAAAATCAACCTTGAGAAGAGTGTGAGTCAAGCAAGCAAGGAAGAAGATGAAATTTGTATGTAGATGAAGAACAATTTTAACATGGATTTTTCAGGTAGCAAAGAAGGGAAGAGGGTTGGAAAGAGAACTAGCCATGGTATGCTTGAAGGAAACCATTTTTTGGATGTGTTTTTATACTGGCATAGAGGCTCGTGTGTCGTTAAATTGGGTTGTAAACCTGTGGTGTGATTTCTTGTTGAGGAAATATCTCAGAGCCTTGTGAAGGCCGCTATGAGAAAACATGAAACAAATGAGAGTTCCTACAATTCCCAGTTGAGTGATTCCTAGACAACTGAATGCACTAGTGGCCTTGATAAATGAATGGTATAGCCCGAGGGATTATGAGAAGTGAAGGGGGTACATTTCTTGGGTAGTGCAGGTTGTGGGGAAAAGAGAGAAATGGAGGTTTGGAACTACTATGAGACTAGAACCTGGATTTAGGGCTGCTCTGTGTGGAGAGTGGATAACTAGTGGGCCGGATCTCCTTGTGGAATCCTAGACTCACCTTGGGGGTGGCTTGTCGATGAAAGAAAATGAATAGAAGTGCCTATGGCTGGAAGGTTCATCCTTCGTTTTCATCCATTTGGTTAATAATTAACATATATGTATTTATGTTATGTTCTTATGTTAAATTCTGAGGTGTAAATAATTTATATGAATGTTGTGTGTTTCTAGTTGCTTGAATAATAGTATTCATGTTTAATATGTGTTGTTAGATGCATTTAGAACTATGGTATCATTCAAATGGTCAAATATGTGTGTGATTTGTGGTTGGTAAGATATAGTAATTTGATTAGCAATAAAAATTGATAATTTAATGAGTTTCTGCATGAAATGTCCCTCGGTTGGGATGAGGGACGTTATATTATGGTATCAAAGCTCTGGTTCAAACACTAGGTTTTTATGGGATCAAACTAGAGCGAATTGGTGAAATTCGTTGTTGCATATTTTGTTTGTGACTCATTTGGGGAAAAAACAAATATTTTAGAGAGAAATCCCCAATTTCGTGAGTGAAATCCATTTTTTAATGAATTCAGATGGTTTGAGAGGGTTAATGGAGTAAAGAGACCAACTTGTAGATCAAAATTCGACCTGGAATGATCAAAAATTGAGTTTTAATGGCTGCCTATAGAGTTACTATATGTTTGGTGGAACGACGGCTGACATCTCTTTTGAAATCGAGATCAACAACTGGGATTCACTATGGTAAATTTAAAAATTCGTAATGTTTTGGCCATTTGAAAGGTTGATCAAAGCGACAACCAAGATTCATTTCGGGGGATGGGAAATGGATTGGATCGATGTTTTGTATTCATTGGGGTTTTAGTTTAAAATTTTCTAAGTGTGAAGTTCGACAATAGAATCCATTGATGGTCGATGGTTAGATCAACAAGATTGGAAAAGTGTTGTAAATTCACCAAGAGAAATCTCCAACGGTCGATGGACAGATCAACCGAAATGACAAATAGTTTAGGTCGGCCATAAGAAATGTCTGACCACGTATGGTCGATGGTTGGCCGAATTTGAAAAGGTTTTTTCAAGCACCAATGGAAATCGTTGATGGCTGATGGGTCGGTGATCGGGCATCGACCAATTCGGTGAAGTGTCCCAAACAAGTAATAAAATGTGTTGATGGTCGATGGGACGATGGTCGGAGTTTGATTGATTTTGGAGAAGTGTTCGAAACAAGAGAGATAAGTCGTCGATAGTTAATGCATCGATGGTTCAACATCAATCGAAGTAGGCGAGGTATTTAGATTGTCCAAGAGAATCGGTTGATGGTCGATGGGGGAAAGAGGATGATGAAATCACCATCCACGTGTCATGTCACATCAACATCCACGTGTCATACTACATCACCCATGTTGACACCTCAGGATGGAGTGTCATGCCACATCAACATCCATGTGTCATGCCATGTCAACATCCATGTGTCATGCTACATCATCCAACATAAGTGACCAATGGTTGATGGTCAAATCGATCGATTTGGGAAAGAGTTCAACAACCATTGGGGATCATCAATCACTGATGTACTCGTGGTCAGGAATCAATAGATTCAATGGATATTTTTTCATTCACCAACAAATATCAATGACGACCGATTTAAGAGTTATTTGAAATCGGGTGTCAAGGAATTGGAATGACGACCGATGGTCGGATCGGTATCTTTGGAAAAAAAATTGTGCATCCAAAATATGATACCAATCACTGATGGACGACAAGGTTAGATCAACGGTTGTTTTGTATCGTGATTTGAGATCAGCGATTGAGATTTAAAGAACTGTTACAACAATAAAACAATGAATTTTGTGTGTAGTGTTCCAAAATTTTCATATTTTTGAAGGTACAAGAAAGAAAGATGCCCCTATTATCAGAGTGCACAACAAAAGAAAGGTACATGTGCAAATGGAAATGGGTGGCATTTATATTGGAACATGGTGGTCTTGAATGGCTAAAAATTTCTTCACAATGAATCACTCAATGAAGTGAAGAGAGATATTTAATATTGAGTAAATCCATGGGTGGAAAGTAATATTAGAAAGAAGACATGAAAAAAATATTTCAGAATGTTGAAATGCCAGTCAATGATAATTGTATTCCCAGGCCAATTTGGTCAAGACAAATGGGAAGTGGTTAATTAGATTGTAGTGTTAATGTTCCGCTGGAATAGTGCATGTTATAGCACTATGAATATTGAGAAATTAGACAAAAGATGTTAATATGGGATTCTTTGCATAAAAGTAGTTGTGAGATGGTAGCACTAGTGGTCCAATTAGTGGCTATAAATGCAGAATGACCAAGTGAGGCTTGACTAGCAGGTGTAGAATAGAGGCCAATGGTGCACAATTAAGAAGGATAGCAGTGCACAGGTCAACAGGTTTCTACATAAATTCAAAAATAGCCATCTACAACAATAAAGCTAAATAATTAATTAATATGAAATAGATATGCATTGGAGTGCATGATAGAATTGATGTGTGATGCATAGACTAAAGATAGAATGCATGTGCATAAATAGGCATGAAAGATCAAATTCTTGGTGCATATTGATGTGCATTTGTGCATGTAGACATTCCTGAACATGTTGGTGGCATGATTATAGACTAAGAGTAGTTTATATATATGTGTGTGTGTGTGTGAAATAATGATGCTATGATATTTGAATAAAAATAATGATGGATTTTGTATCTAGAAAACAAGATTATAGCATGACGATATTGTTGCTTATGGTATCCATCCATATGAAGACAAATGAGGATGGAGAAAATGTTGACCAATAAAATTAGTGAAGGGAGATGACGAGCTTCTACAAATGTAAAAAGATCAGGTAGCATCAAGTAAATTGATAAAAACCATGAAGGTATGCATTTGGGGTTGTTATAATGTATAAATGTTGAATGGAATGAAGGTAATAATTCCCTCATTCTAATATCAATATTTGTATTGATGAAAAGGAAGGGGAGCCTTGAGTATGGAAATATTAGTTGTTGCTTGAATCTTGAATGAATTTATGGGAAATTTAATTGCATATTATGTTAGGTTGGTTATGAATTCATAACCGAGTTAAGTCGGGAGACATTACTCCTCTTATAACAATGAATGTCATTAATATGGTCATGTGTGAGGCCATGATGAGTTTGGATATGGAAAGGATATAGTTCCATCCAAGTGCATGATGGTTATTCCCTATGTAACTGAGGTTTGGACTGCAACCTCTTTTCCTACACTAAATAGCATTAAGGGATGATGTTCCTAGTGTTGTGTATGGGTTGAAGAGGAAGGTATCCAAAGGATCAGATGGGTCGTGGGGAAGATTTTGGATGGTGTATTGAGGCATGGTCCATACCTTCCAACTCACATGGTGGAATAAATGACATGAACATATGGTATTCCAGAATCAATGCAATGATGCATTGTGTACATGTGGCTAGGATTATTGGCACACAGGATTTATTTATTAGTAAAGTTTGATTGCAATATGAAAATATCGATGTGTTGATAATGCATGTACAATGAATGATAGTGTCATTCTATATAATATATCGAATGGTATAATTCCATTTTAACGTGAATAATGGTTGGAAATGATTGAATGGTTGGGTAGATACAATTCTGATATCATTTCATGAACTGCTAAAAATATGCATGAGTGTTAACAATCTTGTTTCACTGCAAGAAAGTTGAGGAAAATTGCAGGTGGAATGGTATGGATATGGAAACTATGTATGCCCATAAGAAATATTGATATCTACAGCTGCAAGAAACAAACATAATGAGCAAAAATCTCATGCGTGGGAATTTTTATTTTCCTGTATAACCATATTTGAGAAATTAATAATTGAAAATTGTTACTATGTACTAACAATTTGTTTGGGTGCATGGAATTGAGAAAATTGTAGGGTAAATGGTCTTGGATATGGCATGGATGTAATCTCGTAAGGAATATTGATATCTACTATTGCAAGAGAAAAAATATTATGAGCAAAAAGACTCATGTTTGGGAAATTTTGTTTTCCTGTGTAAAACAGATTTGAAATTTTTATAATTATACGATGATGTATCATACTAATTGTATGCATGTAATGAAAATGGGCTGATTTCCACAGGTTATATATTGCTAGTGGAAGTCTAGAAACAAGTTGGCATTTGTATGCATGAGAATACCTTGGCAAATGATGGATCGTATGAGGAAATGTATAACAGTGAAAGGGATGCTTGATCCTATAGGGTGAGTTGCATTGTCGAAGAACCGAGTTGTCAAACTTGAAGAGTGAACTCTAGTGTGAGTTGAATTTTCAAAGAACCATGTTTTCAGGCATGAAGAGTGAACTCTAGTGTGAGTTACATTGTCTAAGAACTAGGTTTTTAGGCATGAAGAGTGAACCCTAGTGTGAGTTTCACTGTCAAAGAACTAGGTTGTCAGGCCTGAAGAGTGCACTCTTGTGTGATTCGCACTACAGAAGCAAGGTTGTTGTTGGTTATTTTACTAATATTCTTCCTAGAAGTGAGTCCCTTGAGTTCCCAACAGGGATATTCCTAGTTACCTATGCCATAGAGACATTGATAAATGAATGGTGCATCCTGAGGGACTAAGTACAGTGAAGGGGGGAAATTCCTTGGTTCAACCTTGATAAATGAATGGGACTCCATTCCTGGGTTGGGAAGATTAATGGGAAGAGCATTGGTGTAAATCAAGATAGTTGTAGGAGAATTCCAGTGGCTTATGTCACTAGTATATTTGGGTCAAATTATGACGGTTCATTCGACGCAATTGCCACTTTATATTTTCGGGAGAATGACAAACAACTAACCTCTCAAATGTCGTTTCACATGGCGTCACTTTTTCGACGCCATAGATATCATCTCTTTTGTGACGTTTCATGTGAACACGTGTCATATTGGATTTGACTGTCCAAAACCCATATAGTCATCGCTACAATGATGTCAGAGACATCAAAATTTTGACGTCCCATTTTGTCGATCTCCACTACGTGGACGTCATGGGAGTGACGTTATGGACATTGGAAGACCGACGGATGGTAACATCGATTGAGTGATGGTAAGCTATATATCATTGACGTAGATTCCATGGGAGTGACGTTATGGACGTCGGAAGACTGACAAATGATAACGTCAGTTGAGCGAAGATAAGCTATATATCAATGACATGGACGCCATGGGAGCGACGTTATGGACGTCGGAAGACCGACAGATGGTAACATTGGTTGAGCGGTGGTAAGCTATATATCAATGATGTGGATGCCATGGGAGCGATGTTATGGATGTTGTAATATCGACGACTTGTAGGTGTTTAAAAAAATGGCAATTTATTTTTCCTACATCCATAATCATGATCTAGTTCATATTGTGAGCAAGAGCTTGCACATGAATTTGGTATTGATGATTCTCTTTTTCACGATTCACATTTCAAATAGGACTTGTGTGATATTTCCCTTTTTTATGAGACCATTTTCCAAGATGGTATTGATCAAATTAATAAGGTTTATATCCCTCATACTACCACTATGAATCCTCACACCAAGATCATCACCCCTGGTGTTAGTATTCTTCCTCTCTATAGTCTACAGAGTGACGTTTCACTTAGTAATGAGATTTGTGAAGATCTATCTAAGAGAACAAATGTGAAATAGGTACTTAAATATGTAAATAAGCTCTTTCCCTTCTAGTAAACCTATTAGAGCTTGTGTAAGCAGAACCAAGGGCCAATATCATTAGGAACTTCCATTGGACCATAGTCTTCACAATCCACATCAATGGAATTGTGTGAAGAAACTTACACTTCTTGAGAGGATCCAACAAGAGTATGATCAAGACTTGAGGAGAGAGACCTAACCAACCTCTAAATATCACCTTCAAGATTCAAGATCCTTAAGGTCAACCTATTGTAGATTTGTTCTACCTATGAAGAATCAATTTCTGTTTTCTTGTTCAGAAGGGCTATCATTTTGACTTACTCTACTTGCAACTATAATAAGAACATGGAAATGATATCAGAGAATGTCTCAACAAAATTGACTAAGAACCCTTATTCAAATAGAACTTTACACCGAGTCTTCAAAATGTGATAAGAGATTATCATATTAACAATAATCATACTGAATATCTTATCAACAGGGATTCCTAGACCTATAATCCCTTCCTTCCAACTATCAGCCACTATAAAGGCATATAATTTGATCTAGATTTACACCAAATATCTTGAGTAATCTGATAGAACCAAAGCATGTATAGTGTGGTCTCCTTAATAGAACAAAAGGGATAGTTATCATCCCCTAAGTTATACTTTTTGAGTCTTGCACAAGAGGTTAACCCTCCTTCTAGGATGCCCCATCTAAACACCTCCAGCTTGTTGTGATAAGAGACTATTTTAAGCTCTGTGAAGAGCGATTATCACTCTCTCCAGTCAAGAGAGATAGGAGATATATTATTCAACTTATTATACATTTCATCATCATTGCAAGGATGAAGAGAATGATACTAACTTTCAGTAGAAGTACAATAAAGGGGGAACTCCTTTTCCTAACACTAGTCTTGTATCCTTAAGCCCTAGGGGTGAAAATGGAGCTTACCAAACCATTCTTGGGAGAGACTATTGGTCAACTTAAGGATAATATATTTGTCTTATGCTTGTAAGTGGAATTTCTCTTTCATCAGACACCAAGGTTTCCAATTATTGGAAGTGGTATCCCACAAATTTGCAAAAGAGCATATACCATTATTTTAAAGTCTCTTTAAAGGGAACCAACTTTGGATTCTTGAGTGGTAGAGGGCCTTTTTAGTAAAAGGAGACCACCATAAGTTATAACCATTGATGTTGGTTCCAACTTGGGAATCTTAAGGCTTCCAATGAAGTGTTGTGACTAATTGTTTCCAAGCCCACTAGAGGCTTTTAAGAATGAAGCTACCGTGGATTAAAAAAAAAAGGTACAACCACAAGGACTTTTTCAAAGAAAATATTAGGCACTTTATAGACTTTCACTAAAGGATGGCCAATTCTATCCCTTATGATCTATTTCCATAATTCATTTCCCTGTGTGGCCTTAAGAAACCACTTTTCTACCAAGGTAAGGCCATAAGTGGAAAAATGAGGAATGCTAAGTCCTCCATGTTGTGGTTTCCTAGTGCACACCAACCACTTGACCATAGGTATACCTTTCCCCCCTTTATTCTTCACCCAAAAGAGATATTTTAAGATAGAGTTTTATTGTAGCCCTGTTGGTTGGGAAGCTAAAGAGACAAATAATATAGATGCATTAAACTGAAAATCGTGTCCCCCACTTGGATTTTGGCTGCGAAGGAAAGTTCCTGACTATTCTAGTATTCAAGTTTGACTATAAGCTTATTAATAACCCAGTTTCACATATGATTTCGAGTCATGTCAATGCTAAATAGAATACCAATATACTTGGTGATTTTCCCCCCTTTGAACCCATTGCCATTGGGAAGGAATCCACCCTGGGTAATCGTCTAATCCAATAAGTATCATAGAGGTTTTTGCCTCTTGTAGTATCTCTTTATAATATTTACAAAAGGTGTTCATAAGCATAGTGGGAGTTGATTAAATATTACTGGGGAAGGCCAGTAACTTTACCTTGGTAAACTACCTTTTATAATAGATAACCCAAGGCATCAAATGTGAGAACATATAAATCAAGGGCTATAGGGTAGCTCTGGTTCATTGATCTACTAAGAGGAATAAGATAAGTAAGGGATCTAGTAACACACGTAATAACCAAATCATTGGAAAAGAGAATATGGACATAATATATGAACTTTGACCCAAATCCTAGCCACTCAAGCATATGGAGAATGAATTTCCACTCCAACTTGTCATGGGACTTGTAATAGTCTAACTTTAGACATGTTCCTTTAAAACCTCTCTCTTTGGCCAGAAAAAAATTCAAACATTCAACAATGGAAATAACTCACAAAATTATCTTCCCAATAGTATTTCAAATACAAAAATCTTCCACCATATAAAGATAAATCTAGATCTTGATGTAAACATTGGTAACTTTCAGTTTGATGATATCACAGAGAATTTTTTTGAGCATGATCGATTTGGAAGCCTAATTTTGTCTAATGAATATGAGCTTGAAAATCAAAAACCTGATCATGATCTCCTCGCTAACAAATATAACCATAAGGTATCATAGTTCTATAATCAACCTTGTCCTAAATATGATAAATACTCTTAGGTAATTACTCTTGTTAGTCCAAAAAACATTTTGAACTCTTATGTCATTGGTCATCGTGATTTTATTTATGATGAACCCTTAGGAACCTCCTTTTTGGATGACATTTGCTTCCCAGAAGAAAGTGAAAGTGAGAAGATGCTTAAAGTTCCCAATGATGGATCTAATCAAATTTGGGTTTCCCCAAAAGATAGTTTGCTAAAGATTGGTTCACACTTCTCATTAGCTAATTCAATACATCTTGATACCTTTTTATACAAGGAGGATGTTAAGGAATGTGTTTTTTATCTTAAGATTGTTTCGGTGGAAGCTCTAATTTTTTAAACCCCATCATAACCCAAAAGCTCACTCCCTTTGACCTAAGTTTTCCTCTAGTTTATGATGGTTATCTTGAGTCTTGCACTAAAGAGAGGAGATTCTCTAACCATGTTACTCTAATTGAGATAGATAGCCATACTACTTAGCTTCTATCTTGTACCAATAAGAATAATGAGGTTGCATTTAAGGATAACATGGTTGTTTATGTTGTCTTCCATTTCTTTTAAAAAGTGGGGAGGAAATCCGATTTCCAATGTCATCCTTCATCACAAAATTTTGGATTCTTGGCTCAACCATTTTGATATTTTTAGGAAAGAAAGTATCTTTCTCTTAAAATGGTTTACTGAAATTTTTTTCTACCCTAGATAATTTTTTGAGCCTACCAGTATAGGTTTTCTAGTACCTTTTCTTCATGTTGAAATTCATCTCATAGTTAGGATTGAAATTCATTTTTCATGTACAAGAAACAAACCTTTCAAAATTGTAAATGGCAGCCGCCATAAAAGTGCAAACATTTTCTTGTCTTGTACATAATAAAACAAAAAACAAACAAAATCGTAAATCATAAAATCCAAAGTTTTTCTTACCGTTCTACTCTTTTGATTGCATTTTTAGATACAATAGGTCTTTTAGTAAGGTGTTTGACCTTCTTTTTGTTATTGTTAATTAAGCTTCAAGTTTATCTATTGGTTTTCTTGGTTATGCATATGGAATTACTTCTTAGTATTCTCCCATTTTCCTTAACCAATTTAAGTGCATTGCACTCATTGCATAGCTACCCAAAAGATATTTGTACAACTAACAAGACCTCAAACAATGTTGCATATTTTACTTCCTTACACAAGTCTACGGGTTAATCTCTAACATGGGTTGTTAGTCCTTGACATGACAAGTTTGTATCATGAAATGGAGCTAGAATAATTGATGGGTTCCTAATGTTTAGTCTAGTAAATTTGAATGATTGGCAATACTATTTAGGTTTCCTAGTTCTTCTTCATATTCCCTTTTCTTCATTTGTTACATAACATTAAATTAGCTCCACCCATGTCTTTCCTTTTCTAGGAATGGATATGATTTCGCGTACCTACCTCATTATCACAATTTAATATGTATAAGCTATGATTCTCTAATTTTCCCAAAACCATCCTAAGGTCATGTTGTGAAACTAGAGATTTGAAGGCTCAAACATTTCTAGAAGCAACATTCATGTTTGTGATTTGTAAACATGGGACTTATAGTCTACATGCTTCACCAACATGGATGCTTTGCAGAATTAAAAAAAACTTATGTGTTCTCAGAATTATGTAGATATCTCTATGCTCGGTGGATTATGAGGATTTGTTTCTTAGTGTATCATGCACACAATGACTAGGTAACAAAGAAATACTAATCAAGAATATAATTTATTTTATCAATTGTTAATCACTGAGGTCAATAAACTCTCTACAATGGAGAAACCAATATGGTTCTTGGTTTACAACTGGTTCCAAAATCTTCTATTGGTATGTGTAGGTCTAGATGAGTGACCAATAAAGAGCCAACCCACTATGTGGTTGTAAATCAACAACAAATTTGTTTGTGCAAAAATTGTAAAGCATTGTAATCCAACTACCACTAAACACTCACATTCCCATGATAATAAGTGACAACATTTCTAGCACTTAGCATATATATTTACATATAAATGCAGACAAAAAATTAAATTTGTGTAACACTTTCCAATATTAAAAAGAATAGAATGTTTTCCTCGATGTGAGCACTACCTAGCAAGATACAATATCACATATAATCAAATACAAAACAACAATTTAAATGTCCCAATCGACCTATTACAAAGTGTTTATGCTAAAGAGTAAAATGATCCATCACTTCCTACTATTTCTCCTTGTATATCCTCCCATCAACAATGGCTCAATTGAACATTTTCTTACTTTAGACATCATGTATGGTTGTCCAATTTAATGGTGTGTGAAGCTAACTGGGGTGTGCCAACAAGGTGAATAATATGAGTTGATGCTTCTCTAAACCTTGTAAATGTGTTGAACCTTCACAAAATATATTTAGCTAGAAAATACCACACACATTTGCAGAGAGAAATTGAGAAAGAATAAGCAAGAGAGAAAGAATGGAAGAATTATCATTAACCGTATTCCACTCAAAGAGTGAATAATTTACAATATATATAGGATACATGAGTAATTAATGCAGCATAGTGGTGGTATAGAGTGATATAGACACACACCAGCAGTTACAGTAGTAAACTGCAACCTATTCTAGTCTCTCAGGCAGTTACGAGAGTGAACTACCACCTAGTCTGAGTTAACTAGTCTAACAGTCTTCAGTTAATTGACTGAAACAGAGTGACGTGAGGAGGAGATCATAAAATCATGAGTAATGTTTTAATATAGTGATGATCCCAAGGACAATGCACATTATCTAATGATGATCCCAAGGACAATGTGCATTAGTTGGTGATGATCCCAATGTTGCATGGTGATAATCCCAATGTAGCATCTAAACTCCACTCAACTGATCAAACTAAAGTGAAAACTGAAGAGAATATTCTACCTAGAGGAATATTCTTCCTAAAATACAGGATAATGAATAATGACTAATAAACAAGTAAAAACCTTAGGAAAAAGAAATCCTAGGTGTGTGTGAAGTAACTCCAACACCCCCCGTGAACATCACAATGGTGAAAATAAAGAATGGGTCCCGACAACGAGGACATGTTAGGTAACCCCCCCAAAAAAGATACACTAAAATAAATGAGGAAAGAGGGAAAACCTCATGGGAAACGCCCCCANCCCCCCCCCCCCCCCCCCCCCCCCCTCAAATTGCAATGCATTAAAAAAAATGAGAAGGAACAAAAATCAGTTGCTAAGAAACCTTATCCTTCACTCCAAGAAGACCTCGCAATTGTGAAAGTTTGTGCTTGTTGAAGATTTTGTTGAAGATGTAGATGTCTGCACAAATCTAATGAAGTATATGCACCATTAATATGTCCACACATACCCACTTTATCTTCTTGTAATGAAGAATATCCAAATAAAGTTTGCATGAAACTTTGAAAATCATGCGGTCGTTTCCAGAAAAACGTTGAAATTTTGTTGATTTTAAAATGATCATAACTTCACTTCCCTGACTCTGTTTCAGATGATTTTTTTTTAATTGGATATTTTCCTGAGAGGAATTCAAATATCCAATTTGTTTCTGTAAAATTTTCTCAGAAAATATCATAATTGAGTCTAATGTGCACGGTTCCCTTTGTGTCTCCTGAGATGCGTGCATTGCGCATGGAAAAGTGTCTGCATGTGACCCCTGACATGCATGCCATATATATTCCACATGAAATTCAGAAAACAAATCGGAAATGGAGTAGACATCATCTTCAATTAATGGAATACAAATTTGTGCAGATACTTGTGTAGAAGGCTCTTCAAACTGAGATGATTTATCTTCCAGTGGATTTTCTAAATTCTCTATTTTCTCCAAGGACCTATTAAAGCCGTTATTCCCTACACGCCAAAAGATTATATGATTATTAATTTAAAAAAAATAATTTAGATGATTTATATTTGTCTACATAGAGAACATGAAACGATTAAAAATTTAAAAATTACTAGGGACTTTAACTTGCTTTAATGGAAGCCCTTCTTTCTTGACCATAAATGTGACCTGAAGGGTCCCTGTGTTGGTCACAAGTCTTTCTTTAGGAAAATCAAACATATAGTTGGTGAAATCATCAACCTCATCTCCGTCACCACCTCCATAGCATACCTGTGTGGCCGCTTCCTTGATGTGTGTGTCGTGGCTCCCACCTAATGTTGTGGAAGGTGGAGATCTAAATAGTTTCATCCCGACGGCTTTATGAGGGCCTGTGTCAGGACTCTATGGCGTTTGTTCAACGCCACTACTACCGACACCATGCATGTAAAAGTTAAAAATTAAGATTTCATAATTGATCTTATGACATAAAAATAAAACCACTTGAAATTATGGTTATTACCTTATATGTCTTAAGCCTTGTCAACACTTCTTTGATCCTTTCTTCAACCTCAGGAGTTTGATCTAGAATATATAACAAGTGAGATAGTTCCTTTTTTTCTTTATTGATATTTTTTCTAATTAAAACCATAGGGTCGGGGGATTCATACAAATCCCTTTCGTCGAGCGAATCATCATCAACATCATGACCCACCGACAACATATTCAACAAAATAAATGATAATTCAGTTATGTAAACAAATAAAATAAATGATCGTCACAAAAATAAAATGCACATTAAATGCAATTCGAAAATTGTTGTTTGTTTACCTGTTTTGAGGTTTCTTTTGATTTACCATGATCAACCTACCACATTATATTAAAATTAGAACCATGATCATTATCATGAGAAATAAATTTAAATGTATGAGAAATCATCCCTCTTTATTGACATCCACGGAGGAATGTTATTGTTGATAACAAAAATAGGCTAAACTGAGTAAACAGACCGAATCTCTCCAAATGGATTAACATCGTAAAGAACATAATGAAAAACATAAAATATAAGAGTGATTTCTTACAGATTGGGTAAATTAGTATATGTACCACCCCCATAATAGATACATTTGTATCTATTTGATTCAAATTGTAATCAAACAATAACTCTTCCCCTGCAGTTATTGATTTTATTGCACATACAAATACATGGTTTCCTTCATGCCCCTCAAATACGCAATTGGGTCGCTTATTTTTTGTCGGGGGTCATGTGTTGTTTATAAACCCTGCAATATTCCTCGTTTCTTTTGGCCTTCCGTCAATAGATAGTTTCTCCCTTATTTTGATCATTGTCTTTTAGTTGTATATAATTTGCATCCAAGCCATATCTTCACATACTTTTTGTATATTGGACTATTCGTATTCAATCTTTGTATATATAACAAGGTCTAGCGTACTCCATCAATTTAGTTAATCCGTTGTAACAGAACTTTATGCCATCCATGGAAAATATCCCCAAACCATGTAATGATGATGGAGCAATCTGGTATGTCCTTTCATTTACATAAAAATCAGTGTTTATTTCACAAAGATCCTTGGGTACCCATCGTTTCACTATATGTTTTTACCTCAAGGTAACCTCAATTTTGTCTATGCTCTCGTGATCATAAGAACATGATCCCCCTTTCACAAGAAAAAATCCCATGCGTCTATGGAATTTTCTTATGATCTTCTCACCTCTAGTTGATCTACGCCTATTAGACCTACTAGATGTATCCCTTTCCTCTATTCTACCCGAACTTCCCTCACTCGATGAAGATAGATATGAAAAATACATGTTTGTTGGTACATCCTAACCACCATTAATGAAAGAAACAGTCAATCAATCAAGATGTAACACTAGTTCATTACTAGTATCCTATTGGTATTACAATAAGCTCATAATGATTACCATAGTGTTACTCTTTCACAATTGTATTATGCTCTATTACTATTGGTATAATATATGGGCATTATAGGGGTATGTTTGGAGTTAAATGACACATTCCAAAAAGTGGCGGTAATAGGACACGATGCTAGTTGGAATACCCCAGAACTATTGTCATTAGACATAAACTCAATCCTAAGGCCAACTAAGGATAACAAACAACACACACTAATTAATCTAGGAGTCAAGCATGCAAACAAACCAAATTTGTACTACAAATAGACCATATTTATCTGAAATTCTTCATGTAACATATTTCATTGACTTATTGTGATCTTGGTCTCTCTTGAAAGTGCTTTAATTGACAACGCCAATGCTCTTTTCTCCTTTAGTGGACCAACCTACTTTAGTGGATTCATAATGAAGATGGAAGAGGGTGATTCAATCCCAAACAACTTGTTGAAATTGAAAAGGCATCCATGGTCAGTTGTTAACAATTGCTAGAGATGTAGATAAGATAAGATAATGTTATTAATGTCCAACAAATGACCACAAAAGTAGGTCAATGGGACTAAAAGATACAKCCAATGTSAATACAATKTGRGAGMRTAGAAGAAACTCCTAGATAATGTTGAAAKCTAGAAAGYGAAAKAAAATCCACCTAAGGACTTAGAATCTAGATGTCCAWKAAGAAACCTAGTTTCCTTTTCAATAAGATKCACCAMRAAAAAATGCCTTATCTAAAGAGKAMTGAACAAAASAGGACATACAACCAATTTAAAACTAAACTCTTAGGATAAATAAAAACTCTATCTGTCAAAATTCCAATCCTTTAAGCTATCAAAGATGTGCCCATATACAAAAAACTTATCAAGGAACCATGCATCAAGAGACGTAGAATGACGAAAAGAGATCCACCCACAATTAATGTTGTAGGGTAGCATGTTGATCTCATGATGTGAGGGAATATTTTCACTCCCAAATACTCTATATCCTATGGAAATGGATCTAAATGTTGTTCAATGAGATATTGTAAATATCATCTCCATAATTGATATTGATTTGTGAATGGAGGCAGAAAGGTAGGTTATGTGGCTTGAATAATTTATGTTTTGAATTGAAGGCTAATATTGCATTGGATTGCGATGACCCATATATAGATATTAAGGCCCCTATTTATTCTAATCTAGTAATCCTTGTATTATATGTCTACATAAACATGTACTTAATCCAAAATACCTTGATATATTTAGGGGTCACAATCAATGTAATGACATGGAGACAATCCTCAATTAAATTTGAGAGAATTATTAAGATGCACACCCACTATACTTTGGTTGATAGACATGTTTATTGTCATCCTTGAAGGAATATTATAATATTTGATAATCTCAATAGGATCCCAGGAATATCTAGTAGACTTTACCATGTTGTAGCCCGAGGATAAACTCATTAATGGAAATCCCATCATCATTGGAAGACCATGGTTAGCTACAGTAGATACTTACATTGGTTATAGAATATGGGACATGAAAATTTATTAATGATTGTCCCAAAAGATACTCACTCTCTATCCTCCTACTAAACATTTTATTGAAACTAAAATACCATTGTGGGTAGGACAAGTGGATGATGAAGAAGTATTTGGAACTATTATCTAGTTTATTGTCACTCTTGACAATGCTTTATCATTGAAAGAAATACATAAGGACACATTCCTTTCAAAGTGTATGAAAAATTTGTATTCCAACACTATAAAAATTCAGGAATACCTTGACAAAGAGGATGTAAATACCAACCAAACACATAAAAAAAATTATGCATGATGGAAAGAAGGAAAATTGAAAGGATATAACAATGGGAGAAATATACTTATTTTTCAAAATCATGGGATATAATTAACGATATTACTACCACATTGCTAGAAATAAGAGGATCACCATCCCATGTAGCCAAACAAACACATATTCCTTCACTGGGCCCTACACCAAATATACCAAGTATGAAAGAAAATCAAGAACTTACTAGAATGGGAGTTGTTGACATAAGCACATGGGTTTTATTGGAACATATCAAGAAAACATAGGTAGAAATCATTAAATGGACAACGATAGTAGAATCTAATAGGTTATAAGTTATACCCTTGGAGAAACATGAACAGTTAGTCTCTTCCCTAGAAGAAAGGTCTTAAATTTTAAGGGTGCAACATTTGGACACAATTAAAAGTTGAGGAAATGAAAACTTAAATTTGAGAGAAAATATGGAAGGAAAAATGGAATAAACTAAAGATAAAATTGAGAATATAATGATTTTGGATACAAAATGGGGAAAGTAGATATATAGAATCCCATACATACAAGGAGGAGGAACTTACCACGACCTTGTAGGTGAGGGTTGAAAGTACTAATCTGAAATATGTGTTTATAAGGCATCCTTAAATGGTTTTAGATGTGGGATTAGTCTCGGTTTTAAAGGAAATGCAATAGGAGTCCATAGTTAAATATTAAAGGACCACAAGATATTTAGGGGATACAATGTTACAAATGTACCCAACCAAGTGGGAAGAATTAAACCCTACATTTAAGAGAGAGAGAAAAAAGAGAACTAACATCACTCCACTAACTTAGTCTATGAAATTGGATATGCATAAACATTGTTNAACTTACCACGACCTTGTAGGTGAGGGTTGAAAGTACTAATCTGAAATATGTGTTTATAAGGCATCCTTAAATGGTTTTAGATGTGGAATTAGTCTCGGTTTTAAAGGAAATGCAATAGGAGTCCATAGTTAAATATTAAAGGACCACAAGATATTTAGGGGATACAATGTTACAAATGTACCCAACCAAGTGGGAAGAATTAAACCCTACATTTAAGAGAGAGAGAAAAAAGAGAACTAACATCACTCCACTAACTTATTCTATGAAATTGGATATGCATAAACATTGTTCTATCAATCTATAACACTAATCAGTACAATGGTTCTACTTCATTACTAGTATCCTGTTCATACTACAGTAATCTCATAATGACTACCATAGTGTTACTCTTTCAAACTTGTATTATCTAGCAAACGCTAATTAATCTAGGAGTCAAGCATGCAAACAAACCTTCCCATAAAGAAGCGTTAGTTGATGATGGAATCCAACATCGCAGGATAGATGCGCAAAAGGGTTGAGTTTCAGCGGGTGGGAAAGTTACGTTGACAACCTTCTTAATGAACTAACGCCCTGGTGCAAGTTACCTCATAGAGTAGTGGGAAACCCTCCAAGGAGTATGAGTGAGTAAAGCCAATGTCGATCCCAGGTACAAAACCACCTTCCCTGTGCTGTCACCTTGGGTAGGAAGTATAAAATATTATGGCTTCTATGGTACCACCTACTATACCAAAGCAAAGGGGGGACAGTTGACAGTTGACACCAAGACCAACAAATCAGGGTTGATTACTTTGTTGGTCCCAATGCGACCTCATGCTTGACCCTTGTGTTAGAAGGGCTTCCCAAAGTCAGTGATATAGCAATTGGATTTCACTCCCTAACTCAAAGATTTATGTTTGTTTAGTAGCATTGGAAAGTTATTCTCACAATCCTATTCCAAATCTCTACAACTAAGCTAAGATGGGTTTGAAGAGCCCTAGAAAAGTTTCTAGATAAATTTTAATTAGTGCTTGATTTTAGGTTTTTGTTACTCAAAGGATTGGTCGTGAAACTGATGGTGTTTCGACTCGACTCTTTAAACCATGCAAGAGGAAAATGAAATGCAAGAATTTCAACTTCAATGAAAACTATCTATGGGAAGGAGCAAGAAGTTTCAAGCAAAGAAATAATTTCTTGATTGATTACTAGGTGTGCACTACTAATGAAAAACATTATGAGCTAATTATACAGATAAATGGAAGCAAAATGACCCAAATTTTAAAAATGCCATGCAAATGTCATGGTTCACTTAGTACACCTATACAACATTGAATCAAATGTCATCATTTCTAACATAGTAAACTTTTAGGATTATATATACCACCATACACATATTAAATACTCATAAGGACCATGGGGGCTTCACCTTGTTGACCAATATCCCTTAAATTTGTCAACCATATCCCTTATATTTGTCAACCATTAAAAACAGTATCCCTTAAAATTTGTCAACCATATCCCTTAAATTTGACAATATCCCTTAAATTTGTCAACCATTAAAAACAATGGTCAATGCCAATGAATGAAGAAGATAAACTTGTCATGTGGGTCAAATCCTTTATCCATAGTGACACTATTTCCTGCTGCTGAACCATATTAACTAAAAGATTCAAATCACACAAAACCATAAAAACACTTAATATCAAGAATATATCACAATCATATTTAGGTTAAGTAATATCAAATTTTATTATATAAGAATGAGTCATAGTATCTACATCGATCATCAAAAGTGATAATATTTTCCAGGAAGGTCTTGGCTTATGAGGAAAAATGTATCAAATTTGGACACAATGTGGGGATGGGTGGTGGATATGGTTTCCATTAAGATGTTTTCCTCACTAAAGAAAAATTTCAAGGCCTTGACTATGATCATAATAGGGAAACAATATCCTTATGATAGAAAATAAACCTTCTAGGCATCATGTCTTGTGAACAAGGCCTCCAACTATGGCACATGCACATGAGACTTGGGAAAAAAAAGGTTTTTTTAATCATTGAGACTGAGTGCTTCAATGACATGGAATGCAGTTTGATAAAAGATATCCCATAACTTGGATTGCTCAAGACTGGTCTAGGCATCTTTATCAATAAATTGAAAGAATAATAGATGATATTGTTAGAGATATTACACACCCACCTAGTTTCATATGTGGTGTGTTCTCAAGTTTTCTCTAGGTCTATAGAGACTTATGGTTAGATTGAATAACAATTTATTTTCCCTATACATAGTGTCTCCACTAGTGAACTACTTAAGCAATGGAGCACATCTCTCTATCATAACTTCAAAAGTTGTGGATTGTGTCATTGAATGTCTCTAAGTAAAACACAATGGAATGACATTGTTGTGTCAGAAAAATACCTATCCCATACTTATATGCATCATCTTTGTAACATCCCCATCCACCCATGTTGAGGCATGCTACTCCATAAAACACTTTCATTCTCTGCTCAACATACTATAACATACCCATCATCCAACTGAGCTATGCCACATAATTTTTTTGAACTGCATGCAATTAAAACATATACACACAGAAACCTTGTGGAAATTTATATATAAAACGTAAACAAACAAATACATTTTGTAAATGCATGGAATCATATTGAAATAAAAATAAACATATACATGCACCATACACAGGCAATACCATAAATATAAAGACATTTATAAACCACACATAGGATAAACCCATAAAAATAAACACGTAAATAATAATGCATCATGGAGTTTATCACAAAATTGACACTTGTCTTGGTAAGTATATCACCAACTGCGTTCAGACCTTCCACGGACCTCCCAACCTTAGACCACACTGCTCATCACTCTTAGCAGTGGGTCACACCCAAGTTAGGACTAAACTCCACCCAGGTAAAGGGATTCCTAACCGGTTAATGGATCATAGACAATAGGAAAGACTTCGTCACAGGTGCCAACTCAAACTAACATCCTATAGTCCCTCATTCTCCACATGTTTGTCCCACCCCAGGAAGTTTTCCCCTTCTCTTCTCAACAGTCCTTCGGCTGCCCCACCTCCTTTCTAGGCTTCAACAATAGTCCAGACAGGAAGTCTCAGAGCCCTATAGCTACAGTTTAGCACCTTTGGAAATTAATTCCCAACAATTCTCTCACCCAGAGAGATTGATCACGAGCTTGACAACCCACTTCTTTAGTCCAAATCCCAAGCTAACTAGGTAAAAAAACATGAATGGTTATGGATATAGGTTTAGGTACTGTGACAGGAAGGTACATAGGATAGCTCAATGAGTGTATGAATGATGATCCTCGAATGAACAAATGGATGACTGAATGATCGAATGAATGAACTAAGTCCAAAAAATATGTATGCATGTTCGCAACTTGACACTTGTTGTTGTCCCTTGACCAAGTTTTGGGAGATCCTTGGTCAATTTTGACCTATTTTGGGACTTCGATAGCCTGTCGAAGACAGAGCACAAGACGAAGCAGAGATCACGGGATATCGACCCCTTTTTGGGTCCTTTTTTGGGATTTGGGAATATGTAATGAGAATGGGATATCGACCCATGGGTACCCATGTTTAGGCCTATTTTGTATTTATAAATAGAAGGATAGGAAATGTAAGAAGTAGTTGAATAGTGTGCAGAAGTTGTGAAAGTTGGCTAAGTAATAAGAGTTGGATCTGTGTGATCAAGAATTGTAAGGCTTCATGCATACTGTATGAGACTTGCAGAGCTAAGTGCAAGTCATTGTAAGAGACTGTGAAGGATTTGTGCTGTAACGCAAGGAAGGAGGATCTAGAGAGTTGCACAGATCTCCTATCCTAGGCGGAGTAAGGGTTTTGTGGCTCTATGCATGTAGATGATTGATTGAAGCTAATAAAGAAGAAGATTTGGTGGACATAGCCCCAGGGTGGGGGTGAACACATAAATACTGCGTTATTCTACTCGATGTAATGTTCTGATGTGTTTCTATGTTATTTGCTAAGTTCTTTGGTATAGATAGATAGATTTGTTTATGCTTTGTGCTTTTGATGAATCTGGATGTTAGATCTGATATAAGTGAATATGCTTAGTGCTTGATTCTGCTAGATCTGATTCCTTTCTTTATGCTAAAGTGCTTGGATACATTAGATCAGGGTGAATGTTGTGATGCTTTGTTTTCTCTATGGAGTATATATTGGTTAGATATTGATGAAGGTTTACTATTGAGTGCTCTGTTAAGTATTATAATCATAGATCTATGTCCCAGCTAAGGTTGCAGACACCTGAGTCCTGCAACCAGCCCTGCCTCTACCTCGGGTGAGACTTCATCTTCTTCGCAGGTGTTGCCAAAAGGGCCAGTAGTTAGGGTTTTTTTGGTGCGTTGTTGTAGCGTTGAACCCTGGGTCTTCCCCTGTGCCAACAAATGGTTCTGTTTCTGGGACCTGGAACTGTGATTGCTGGGAACTAAGGAAGAAGAAGCTCTATGCAACGATCCGGCCTGAAATTGTGAAAGCTCCATGTGTAGATCTGTTTCTCTAGTGCACAGTACTCTACTAGTTTGGCAAGCTCTGTGAAAGAAGTCTGATCTGAAGAAAAGAGGTAAGATATGGAAGCTTTGTGCTCTAAGAAAGGTAAAACGTGAGAATTCTTGATTAAAAGAGGTAAGATCTGAAAGCTCTGTGCTCTGATAAAGGTAATAATATTGAAAAGTTCTAGATCTGAAAGATTTGTGCTCTGCAGAAGTAAGATAAGTGGAAATTTTTGTTTCTAAAGCATGGATCTAGGTATATTTGATAGATTCTATCCTAGCTTGAAAACTAGGGTATTCATAAATGAAAGAAGATTTGATATGAATAGATCTAATAAGAATAGTGAAAAATATGTTATACCTATGCATAGAAAGAATGTTTGGACTAATAAATGTATGCGGGATCCTAGAAAGATTTTTTTTTAGCTTAGCTACCATGATCCTAGTGCGCAGTACAGGAAAGGTTGGGGATCATTTAATAGAAAGAGAGGATTAACCCTTTGTTACAGTTGCAAAAAACTGGGACATCTTGCTAAGGAATGCCCTGGGAGAAGACCTAGTTGTCTTTGTTGTAAAGCTATGGACCATGAAGTATTGGATTTCCCTAGAATGATTGTTAACCTTGAAAAAATGAACATGAGACAAGAAAACCCTAAGGCAAATCAAAAAATGGCAGAACCCCAGAAAGAATCAGAGAAAGTATTGTTACAAATAAAGGAAACCATAAATGATCACCGACATATCAGTTTATCAGAGATCTTCAAAGGAAAAGAATGCCTTGAAGAAAGAATAGGAGACTTCGACATTGACTGTGTTCTAGATGAGGAAACACAGGTGAATATCATGACAGAGAGAACTTGGGAAGCTATAGGAAGGCCTGCTATGATTCCTTCATTAGGAGGAATAGGAATATTCAAAGGAAAGTTGATAAACCTATGTGGAAATCTCACCCGAATCCCTATGAATGATAATGGAACTTCGACAAAAGAATATTTTGAGATTATTAAATTTATTGAGGACAACGCACCATTTACTATGTTGCTCAGAAAACCTTGGATTGAAAAAGATCAGGCTAGAAGGAGAAAAGAAAAAGAAGTTTTAGAGCAGAAGAAGAAAGAGTTAAAATATTTTATAACTAGAAAGATCGCACAATTGATTGAACAACAAGAGGATAGATCGCATCCATATGACAACAACGACATAGATGTCAAAGTTGTAAGAACACTGGAGGACCCACAGAAGATTGAAATATCTATCCCAGATAATGAAAGAATATTACCTTTGAAAGAATCTCAACAGCGTGAATTTACCATGTCAAAATAAGATAAGAATCAAAACGGAAAAAGGCATACCGAGACAAATCTCACTGGGAAGAAGGCTAGAAAGCTAAGAAATAAGAGAGCTAAGATCGACAAGTTGCAAAAGGTTCCAGAGGAAACCTTGCAGAAGGAAATTTTGAAAAATTGGAACTTCATCGGGATTTCAGAACAACGACACATGGCACTTCACCATGACGAAGAAATATAGCCGTTAGGGACATTATAACCATTAGACCAACGCTTCGAACGGGTAGAAAGACATTTATGGACAAACAACTTGCCATCCGACCATTGGGACTGCACCATAATGGACATAATAGATTTAATGAAGGCTTCATACTCGTTGCGAGTGACCCGTTGCCGAGTTACCTATTTATCCCGTCGCGCCATGCACCGAGAAAAATTTTTCCAACTGAGAGTTTGAGCCCATAGAATAAGTTGATTTTATAAAGTGATCATCACACTCTTGATGTCTATCCTATTACAGTGTCTAAATTATTCCCCGAACCTGAGATTGTTAACCCCGAGTGTGTATGTCGGACGAATTGAGCACTGTAGAGAAAGTTGTTGAAGAATTTTTGATCGAACTCATGACTGAAAGAGTCATTTCGATGTCTACAAGTGTACAAGCATCCTTGACGAGAGGAATTCTAGCCTCTCTATCCACTGCTCACGGAGTCGGACCATCCCGACCATCTGATGAAAAGTGAACCAAGAACAAGGATGATCTAGCGAATGATAAATTGATCCTGACCATATTACCCACCTATATTCCACCCCTGAGAAGTATAGTAAATAAAGACAATGTGCCTATCAATTGATTGCAAGGAAGTTAGTCCAAAAGAACCGACCCACCAAAGTCACCAGTTTTGTAGTCGACCTCACAAGAAAGTGCGTGAAGGACCTTCAGATGAACTGGGTGAAGTACCTGGTGAACCAATTGGAACTCGACTGTAGAGAAGCACAATATCAAGGATATGAATTTCATTTCAGCTGGCTTTTGATACTTATATCCTTCATTTCCTGGGAGATGTCGGAAGGTACAACCTTCATGGACATTAAGCCTTTTGAACCACTAGCCGCGAAGTTCAATACACTATGGTACTCAAGCGACATGAATAAACATGGCAGTCAAATGTTGTTTTTCATACCTACTACAATTAGTTGAAGGTATCCATACAATCTGAGCCTCGCATGACTCTGAACACTCCACACCGGTTCAGGCATCTGATGAAGTTCAAAGCAGATCAACATTTTACTTACATCACAGTGCGCGCTGACGAACACAAGCAATAGCTTCAGTCCTACTACAAGCTGATGGAGGAGGAATTGGAGGAGATCACCAAGGACTGGTCGATGGATCTCCTTGTTCCAGCAGACCCTGCAGAGATATCTGACATAGACAGCCCAGAAACAACGCATGATACACCCATACCTAGCAGGGCAAATAAGACTGAAGAAGTTTAATAAATAGACAGTGCATCCGTGAAGACTGCTTCCATATTACCAGAGAAAGGAGGTGATGATGAAGAGTTAGGTGACAAATAAGTTGTACAGAATCAAGGAGACGAGGTTGATCCCCTGAAGAAGAGAAAATTTTCTCCTCTGAAACCTTCCTCTAGGAAGAAAGTGAAGGCCACCATGACCAAGATGCAGACAGTCCTCACCTATGATGACTTCGACTTCCTCATAGCAGCCCTGCAAGATGCTTGATTGGAAATAATAGAGAAGCAAGTAGCAAAGTAAGAGGAGATGTATGATTGCATTGATACTGAACTCCGAGGGGTACAACAAGCCCTACAGTCCAGCCGTGCAGTCTCCACTATGTTGGGAGAGCCAAAATTGGGAGATGAGCCAACTCAACTCCACCGCTTAGCTGATACAGTCGAAGCTCACCTTCGACAAGCACAGGAAGAAATAGCACAATCCATATAGGCTTTGACACAAGTACAAGGTKTACTAGTTGAGMAACACATTGTTGTAGAACGAGAAAATATTTCTCTCCAAGTGAAGTTTGACAAAGAAAAAGAACAGCTACAACAAGAAAAGGAACAGTTGCTCACGGAGCAACTCGAAGTAAAGAAAATGGTCAACAGAGCACTTCACTCTGTGATAGTCRTAGAAGTAAAGGCTGAAGATCGAGTTCCATAACAAGTAGGGCAACTTGAATAAGTGCTCTAGCAGCTACAACAACGCATCATAGACTTGGAACTACGTGCAATACCGGAGACCCCCAAAAATAAGAGAGACCAAAGGGAAGCAACTGCAAGGAGCGCAGTTGAAAGGCTCAAGGCTCTTACCTTGGAATGTAAGCACCTCACTGATCACAGTGCCCAGATCTATGAACAACTCCCGGAGAACCCGGAATTGAAGGCATTGGACTCGCAACTCCAAGAGGTGAAGTATCAAGCCAAAAAGATACAGGCACAGCTGAAGTCCCTGTTAGTTGTGGAAAGAATGAAGCGCTCCCAAGAGAAACACACTGCACAACAGGAAATCCATACTATCTAGAGCAGAGTTATGGAGGTAACTCAGAAACTCCAACTCGTGCAAGATAAGGCCTATCAATTGTTTACAGAGGTAGAAGGCCAAGGAGCAGAGCTAGAGCAGGTTTTCACTATAGTAGAACAACGTCTAGAGGGACCAATCAATGATATAGTCATCCAGGAGTTCATAGAACATGAGGTTGTGGCAGCACAACAAGTTGAAGCAGCTCAATCCAAGCTCGAGGCATTCAAAGAAGAACTAGTTAGGCCAGAGTGACTCGGGATGAGTCACAGGTGAGTGTTGGGGGCTTGTTGGCCCTTGACCAAGTTTTGGGAGATCCTTGTCAAGTTTGACCTATTTTTGGACTTCAACAGCTTGTCGAATATGGAGCACAAGACAAAGCAAATATTGCGGGATAAAGGCCCCTTTTTGGGTCCTTTTTTTGGATTTGGGAATATGTAACGGGAATGGGATATCGGCCCATGGGGTTACCCATGTTTAGGCCTATTTTGTATGTATAAATAGAAGGCTAGGAAATGTAAGAAGTAGTTGAATAGTGCACATGTGTTGTGCAAGTTGGCTAAGTGCTAAGAGTTTGATCTTTGTGATCAAGAATTGTAAGGCTTCATTCATACTGTATGAGACTTGCAGAGCTAAGTGAAATTCATTGTAAGAGACTATGAAGGATTTGTGTTGCAACACAAGAAAGGAGGATCTAGCGAGCTACGCAGATATCATGTCCTAGGTAGAGTAAGGGTTTTGTGGCTCTGTGCATGTAGATGGTTGATTGAAGCTAATAAAGAAGAAGAGTTGGTGGACGTAGCCCCAGGGTGGGGGTGAACCATGCAAATAATGTGTTATTCTACTCTGTGCGATGTTCTGATGTGTTTATGTGTTATTTGCTAAGTGCTTTGGTATAGATAGATAGATTTTTTTATGCTTTGTGCTTTGTGCTTCTAATGAATCTGGATGTTAGATCTCATATAAGTGAATATGCTTAGTTCTTGAATCTGCTAGATCAGATTCCTTTCTTGATGCTAAAGTGTTTGGATACATTAGATCAGGGTGAATGCTGCGATGCTCTGTTTTCTCTTCGGAGTAGATATTGCTTAGATATTGATGAAGGTTTACTGTTGAGTGCTATGTTAAGTATTATAATCATGGATCTATGGCCTAGCTAAGGTTGTAGACACTTGAGTCCTGCAACCACCCCTACTTCTACCTCGGGTGAGAATTCATCTGCTTCACAAATGTTGCTGAAAGGGCTGGTAGTTAAGGTTTTGTTGGTGTGATGTTGTAGCGTTGAACCCTGGGTCTGCCCCTGTGCCAACACTTGTCTTGTTGGGAGCTACTTTGGCCCACTTGTCCTCAACCTTATAACTTAGGATAAAATAATTATCAATACTTTATACTTAAGAAATATTAATATAATCTTCCTTTTTGGCTTAAGCTCCCTAGCTTAGCCCCTTTTCCTTAACTTTTATCCCCCCCCTTTCCCTAACTAGTGGATTTTATTCCCCCATACTCTTTTATCATGGTTGGTTTGTATGCAACAATGTATTTTATATTAATCATGAGACATATACAAAAATAGGCTCACTAGCCTTTAACATCTAGGCTCTCCATCCTAATCATCAAAAATGGGCTCACCAGCCTATAAAACATAGCATATACAAAAAGGCTCCCTGGCCTCAAAATCGAACGCACTTAAGTTGTTGCGCGCAGTATCCTAGAATGAGCACTCTTCATCATTTTAATTTGCAGTACATGCGCGCACTATACCATGGAAGGTGCATAAAAATGTCAAATAGCTCACCAGCTTATGTACATTTGTATTTACATTTACAATTGGGTTCGGAATTGGGGTATTACAATCCCCTCCCCTTATTTATCCATTGTCCTCAGTGCATTATGTACACATATACAACAAAAAATTCAAAAATACTAAAAATGATGTGGGTATTCTTCCCACATTGCATCCTCATACTCCCAAGTAGTGTCCTTAGGACTGTACCAGGTCCATTGGACCTTTAATATCCCTATGGATCGATTCCAGAACTATTTGATTTTCCGGTCCAGAATGTGTACCGGATACACTTGGAAAGTGCCTTCTTGCTCCACTTGAATCACATTCCAATCAATAAAATGATTAGCATCAGGTATACATTTCTTGAGAAATGATACATGGAATACATTATGAACAGACATAGATGCAAGAAATGAAATCATATAAGACACTAGATGAATCCTCTCTAGGATTTCAAATGACCCATAATAGCGAGCTGCCAAATTTGAACAATTTCCCAACTTCAGGGAACTTTTGTTGGCCTTCACTTTCAAGAATACATGGTCCCCAACTTTAAATTCCCTATAAGTTCTTCCCTTATCAACATAGCTTTTATTCTTGTCTTTGGAAGCCTTTAAATTTTGTTTTATTTTCAACATTTGATCCTCCATTTCCCTGAGAAAATATGGCCCAATCATTGCTCTATCTACTGAGTTATCCCATCTTACCGATGTGTTTCACTTTCTTCCATAAAGTGCCTCAAATACGGCTCATCTTTAGATATGTTTGGTACCCATTGTTATAATAAAACTCTACTAAGTGTAGGTAGTCTCCCCATTCTGATGGTTTATCCATAACATACATCCTCAACATATCCTCAATCACTTGATTCACCCTCTATGTCTGTCCATCTGATTCTGGATGATAAGTTGTACTAAAATTCAAATTTGTTCCAAATCCATTAAATAATCCTTTCCAAAAATTTGAGGTAAATTTTGGATCTCTGTCAGACACAATTGTCTTGGGTATACCATGTAATCGAGCAACTTATCTCATATAAATATCAACAATGTTGGTTTTCTTGTGAGTGAGCTTAACTGGAATAAAATGGGCAGCTTTAGTAAGCTTATCCACCACTACCATGATAGAACCATGTTGTTTGTTTGTCCTGGGTAGTTTGGTGATGAAATCCATTGTTATAACTTCCCATTTCCACTCAGGGATGGGTAATGGTTGTATCAAACCAGTTGGATGTCTATTCTTAGCCTTTACCTTTTGACATTCCAAACATTTGGCAATAAAATCAGCAACCCCTTTCTTCATTCCTGGCCAGTAATATTGGCTTTTGACAACTACAATAGTTTTCTGATAACCTGGGTTCCCAGCATAAGGTACATTATGTACCAAGTCCTTCTTTACATGCACCTGTGCATACAATGAAGTCTTCACTTGGGTATTCAATCATTAGTATTGGAGCACTTGTTAATAATTGTTTCAAGTGTTGGAAACTCTTTTCATAATCCAATGTCCACTGAAACTTCACACCCTTCTTTTGCAAGGAAGTGATTGGATGTGAAATATTTGAGAATACTTCAATAAATCTCCTATGGTAGCCTACAAGGCCCATGAATGATCTGACCTTTGTCACATTCTTTGTGCAGAACATGCTCTAATGACTTATATCTTATCAGTATCCATTGTTATCCCATCCTCTGAAATGATATGTCCCAAATAATGAATTTGCATCTGATAAAATGAGCACTTGCTCAATTTGGCATATAACTAATTCTCCCTTAATACTTGCAACACCATCCTCAAATGATGCTCATTCTCTTCTTCTGACTTGGAATATACAAGGATATCATCCAAAAAGACAATGACAATCTTGTCTAAATATTCTCGGAAAACACTATTCATTAAGCACATGAAAACAACTAGTGCATTTGACAATCCAAATGTCACCACTGTGAACTCATACTGACCATACCTTGTCCTGAAGGCGGTCTTGCTGATATTTTCTTCTTTAACTCTTACTTGATGATAATCGGACCTAAGATCAATCTTGGAGAATATTTTTTCATCTTTCAGTTGATCAAAGACGTCATCAATCCTTGGAAAAGGATACTTATTCATCACAGTTACCTTGTTCAACTGCCTAAAGTCAATGCAAATTCTCAATGTCCCATCCTTTTTCTTCACAAATAAAACAGGGGCACCCCAAGGTGACACACTTGGGCGTATATACCCCTTCTTCATGAGCTCTTCTAGATGCATTTGCAATTCCTTCAATTCTGGTGTATTCATCCTGTATGGAGTCTTGGATACTGGAGTTGCTCCAGACATTAAATCTATGGAGAAATCAAGGTCTCTTTTAGGTGGTAATCTTGGTATTTCTTTAAAAACGTCTTAAAAATATTTTAGGACTGCATAATCTTCAATATTTGACACCTTATCTTTAGGTGTCTCTTCCATGTGAGCTGCAAATATTTGACATCCTTTTCTGTAACATTTTTTTAGCTGCAATGCTGAAATTTCTCTGATGGTAACTACCCTAGGAATTCCCTGCACTTTCCTTAGGTTCCCTTCCTCATCCAAGCAAGTAAATGCCTTGTTATGACAATCTAGGATAGCATGATGTTGKTCCAACCAATCCATCACAAATAGACAGTCATAGGAACCTAAAGGCAAGATGTTCAAATCTTCCCTGGTGTTCAGTCCATTCATGTCCATAAGACATGACTTAACCATATCATTAACTTTTCTTTTGGCTCTAGTCGCCAACTGCACCAACCAAGATTTTAGATGTTTTCTTCTTGGAAAATGCAAACTTTCCACCAACCTAGGATCTATATAACTATGACTAGATCCTGAATCAATTAAAATAGCAATGGTTTGGTTGTTGATCATACCTTCCACTTCAATCATATGTGATTGATACTTTGCTTTCTTGTTGTCCAGGGCTACATAGATCCTTGGTACATTTCTTCCCATGTCCTCCACTGTTTCATCTTGTTGTACATTGTGAACAGTCCTCACTTTTTCACCTCTGTGAGTACAATCTATGAACATATCATTCCCTTTACAATCCTGACATTGAATACGTGGCTGCCTTGGTCTTTGACCCCATGTCTCAATCATTCTGGGTTCTCTAGAAGTTGGTTGTCCATGAGGATTATTCCTGACGAATGGTGTCTTAGTTCCCTTCTTCCTCTGATCCATTTTGAATTTCTTTTTGTCTTCCCAAGATTTTTGGAAAGTTAGCCTTGCTTTTTGTTGATCGTATAGGAATTTGGATCGCCTTATGGTCTCAACGAATGTCTTGGGAATCAGGATCATCATATTGTATTTTGTCACTGATGAAGGATGGAAATCCACTCAAATACATATGAATCTTAACTATCTCATCCTTGATGAAAGGAACATACTTCAACAGTTCTAAAAACCTTCTCTCATATTCATCTATGGTCATACTCCCATGCTTGAGTTCAAATAACTCTTCCATTTTCTTGTCATAGTATCTCTTAGTCAACTATTTCTTCTCAAAATACTTCTTGAATTCCCTCCAAGTAACACTCTTCTCTTTAATGTGTTGCACCTGCACAATTTGATCCCACCACATGTCTTTCCCTTGAGTTGATAGATGGAAATTCTTTCTTCTGCATGAGAAGAATAATTATGCAATTGAAAATACTTTCTCATTCCCATCAACCATGTCTCTGCATCTTCATCCTTCTTGTGCTCACCATCAAATGTAGGAGGTTTGATTTTGTTGATTTCTCCTCGTAGCTCATCCACCCCAGACCTATTATGCTTAGTAATAGGGGATGGAATTTATTTGTTGTGTGCTCTCTTATTGGAATGCCTCGAGGAGTGACGGTGATGTTTTCTAACACTTTTGGTTCTTCTTTTCTCATCAGGAGACCTATGACTTCCTAATTTTCTTGACCCACTCTCCTTATCCAATTTCTTTTATATTCTGTTTAATCTCTGCATTAACTTCATGTTGAAGTCCTATTGTTGATATTTGGCTCTCATAAGTCTTTCATTATCATCTTTATGGATTTAGACATCCTTCTGTAAATTTTTAATGGTCTCTACCATATTCATGTTTTCATCCCTTCCTTCTCCATTTCCATTGGAGTTCGTTCATTCAATGCCCAAATGGACATACATCCCTCTGAACTCATCTTCCTGGTTATAATTCCCCTGTGCATATTCCATTCCTTTGGGCTTGGTGTTGATCCTGATATGATATAGTTTTTGTTAACACTGCAAAATGTGCAGCCAACAAAACTTTGTCAAGTTAACTGACTCAACAATTTCATGAAAAATATGAACCATTTTGCTTCATTAATATATAAGAATTCTTTCTTTTGATTTCCAAAAAAATTGAATGCACAGATAAATTTTTTGGGTCAATATTTATATTCTACTGTCTGAGACCTTTCCAACGCCTTCACCCATGCTCAATTATGAGTCTTGAGCAGAAATTTATGGTTATTTGAAATTGCCCATTAATTTTTTTGTTCACACTTCAACTTGGCGCAACTTTGCGATGTAATTATGCATTTTTGCACCTACTCCATTGGATTTTTCATAGGATCTCAAATGTGTTTATTCATACACATATTTTGGACAATATGTCCAAGTTTCACCTCTTTCTAGGTTATGTGCTGCTAGTTACAGCCTGCTGAAGTTCTAGGCCAATTCGTGTTTTTGGTATGGAATGATACAGGTACCTTATTCTCCATCTTAAACATTTTTAACATGCCCAGAAATTTAATTCATCTCTAGGAATGTCTTCTATGGTTCAATATCTTTCCATTGACTACTCCTACGCCTCAATCTGAATCCGGAGTCGAAAGTTATGGCTCTTCGAAGTTAGTTGGGTCTTAAAATTTACCCTCCACTATTGGTCCTGTAACTTTCTCATAAAAGCTTTGTTTGACGAACGGTTTACACCACTAGAAATCTCTCTCTGGAATCTTTCATTTAAGCTAAAAAGACAGAGTGTTACACTATGTTCTTATGGTTTTTGAGTCACTAAAAATGCTCTTAAGGGCCTCAAAAATGCACTGCAAAAAGATGGCATTCAAACAATATAAAATGTCGCAGAAATTTGTTGGTTTTCTGTTGTTGTTCACCATCCAAACAACTTCGTACAAACAAATTTCAACCTGTACACCCATATTTATCATGCGCAAAAACACCACAAGGTAATTCATGCTCCGCTTCCCTATAACCACTATGCATTACTTCTTTGTCGCGCTAATAACTAGTGCACACTACTTTTGTGTCACGCGCCAATATCCACCGCACACAGTTTTGGTTCTTTCACTAATAACTATTGCGCGCAAAAAAAATTTCGCATGCTAATATTTTACATGCATCTCACTCTATGCCTTGCACCATGCCAAAGTTTAGTATTCCCCCACCGCGCACCAATACTCTGCCTGCACCATTAACTAAACTGTCGCGCGACAACATAAACCCACATTGCGCGTGCACCATTAACTAAACTATCGCGTGACAGCATAAACCCACATTGCGCGTGCACCAACAAAATTCCTCTATGCTCTGCCAATACTGCGCAAACCATGCACACCATTATTATGTGTGTGCACATCGCGCACACCTTATTATGTGTATGCACACTACACGCCAGTATTACGCATGTGTCACTCAATCTGCACAGCGCAATGCTAAATTTAGTGTGTGCACATGCACGCCAACATTTTTCCACGCGATGCCAAATTTTAGCGCGCATGCCCGCACGCCAATATTTTTCCGCACGGTGCCAAAATTTAGCGCGTGCACCCACACACCAACATTTTTCCGCGCGACACCCTATTTTAGCGCATGCACCCGCAAACCAATATTTTTTCGTGCGGTGCCAAAATTTAGTGCGTGCACCCGCACACCAACATTTTTCCACATATCACAAGATTTTCACTACGCATCATGCATTTTTAGTGCGCCCACCTACGCACATTCATTTTTATGCACATGAATTCCTCATGAATTCCATTGTAGAAATTGGGGCTTTTTCCTAACTTTTTCCCCAATTCCTACCCTAGCCATTCTGCAACAACAAATCGTTGTGGGTTGACATTTTTGGAACGAATTTTTCTCAAACTCAATTCACGAATTGAGAATTTTAATTACTAATCTTACTCCATCTGTCATGGCTTCACTATAACTTCAAATTCGACCAATTCCAGGTTTGAATTTGCTAGAACAGATATTAAATAAGGAATATCTCACCACTTGGCCAAATTTCTCAATTTTCTCATGAATTTAACAATGAAAATTGAGGATTTCTCCCAATTCCACGCAATTGTTGTTACTTTTTACCATGGACGCTCTGCAACTTGAAATTTGGCCACTTCGAAATCAATCCTGTGTGAAATTTCGCTTCAACTCAACTTGCTCGGCCCATCCAAGCTTAGTGTTGAAAATTGAAGCTCTAATACCATATTGTAACATTCCCAACCACCCATGTCGGGGCATGCTACTCCAGAAAACACTTTCATTCTCTGCTCAACATACTGTAACATACACAACATCCAATTGAGCTATGCCACATAATTTTTTCGAACTACATGCAATTAAAGCATATACACACATAACTCTTGCGGAACTTTATATATAAAATGTAAATAGACAAATACATTATGTAAATGCACGGATTCATATTGAAATAATAATAAACATATACATGCAACATATACAGGCAATACCATAAATATAAAGACAGTTATAAACCACACATAGGATAAACCCATAAAAATAAACACGTAAATAATAATGCAGCATGGAATTTATCACACAATTGACACTTATCTTGGTAAGTATATCACCATCTGCGTGCATACCTTCCACGAACCTCCCAGCCTTAGACCACACTGTTCATCACTCTCAGTAGTGGGTCATCCCTGATTTGGGACTAAACTCCACCTGGGTAAAGGGATTTCTAACCAGGCTAATGGATCATAGACAACAGGAAAGACTCTGTCATAGGTGCCAACTCAAACTAACATCCTACAGTCCCTCATTTCCCACATGCCTATCCCACCCCAGGAAGTGTGCCCCTTCTCTGCTCAACAGTCCTTCAATTGCCCCACTTCCTTTCTGGGATTTATAAACATTCCAGACATGAAGTCTCAAATCCCTGTAGCTGCAATTTAGCACCTTCGGAAATCAATTCCCAGCAATTCTCTCACCCACAGAGATTTCTCACGGGCCTGAAAACCCACTTCTTCAGTCCATCTCCCAAGCTAGCCAGGTGCACAAACAAGTATGGTTATGGATAGAGGTTCAGGTATAGTGACAGGAAGGTACAAAGGATAGCTCAATGAGTGTGTGATTGATGATCCTTGAATGACCGAATGGATGACTGAATGATCGAATGAATGAACTAAGTCCAAACAATATGTATGCATGTTCCCAACTTGACACTTGTCATTTTGGGAGCTACTTTGGCCCACTTTTCCTCAACCTTAGAACTTAGGATAAAATAATTATCCATACTTTATAATTAATAAATATTAATATAATATTCCTTTTTGGCTTAAGCTTCCTATCTTAGCCCCTTTTCCTTAACTTTTAGCCTCCCTCCCTTTCCCTAACTAGCGGAATTTAGTCCCCCATACTCTTTTATCATGGTCGGTCTGCACGCAGTGACGTATTTTATAGTAATGATGAGACATATACAAAAATAAGCTCACTAGCCTTTAACATCTAGTCTCTCTGGCCTAATCATCAAAAAACGGCCTCACCAGCCTATAAAACACAACATATACACAAAGGCTCCCTAGCCTCAAAATTGTGCACACTTAAGTTGTTGCACGCGGTATCCTAGAATGAGAACTTTTCATCATTTTATTGCATAGTACATGCGCACACTATACCATGGAAGGTGCATAAAAAAAAATGATGTCAAACATCTCACCAGCTTATGTACATTTGTATTTACATTTACAATTGGGTTCGGCCTAGGGGTATTACAATCTTCTATATCAAAAGGATGAACAACACATAGTAGTGTAAGCATAGGTGTAGTGATTATCTTTAACATCTTCACTTATTCAAAAACATGTTGTTTCACCTTGGTCTAGATGATGAAGCCTTGTTTCCTCAAATTCCCTCTTAAGATTTGGTTAAGTTTTCTGGTCAAGTGTGAGAATCTTGGAATAAAGAATCTATAGAAATTAACTAATACCCAAAAAATGAAGTTTTGTGATATTATTTATCTCACAACTCATAAATGTTTGAATTCTTATTTAGGAAATGTAGTGGGTATGTGTGGACTTCTTTAGACCCGGTCTTCATAAATTCCAATGACTTAGTCTTCCATAATTCACACTAAGTTTATTATGATAACTAGGTAGGCCTAGTCACCCTCTTGGGGTGTGTGCCCTTTATCATGCTCCAATTTATCTTCCATTGGTTCTTTCTTTGTAGAGAACTTCATAAAATCACCATCAAGGAGAAGTTCCCTATTCCAATCATTGATGAAATATTAGATGAAATGACGTTGTGTTCCTTAGTAAGCTCAATATAAAGTTAGAATATCATCAAAGTCTTGTTACATAAGTTGCATAAGTTGCATAGTTGCATAAAGTTGCATAAGTAAGCTCAATATCAAGTTGTTCATTGCATAAGTTTCATAGTTGCATATAGAACTTCATAAAATCACCTTCAAGGAGAAGTTCCCTATTCCATTCATTGATGAGATATTAGATGAAATGGTGGTGTGTTCCTTAGTAAGCTCAATATAAAGTTAGAATATCGTCAAAGTCTTGTTGCATAAGTTGCATAGTTGCATATTAAAGTCACATAGTTGCATAAGTTGCATAAGTTGCATAAGTAAGCTCAATATGAAGTTGTTCATTGCATAGTTGCATAAGTTTCATAGTTGCATAGAGAAATTCATAAAATCACCATCAAGGCCATTTGAATTCATAAAATTCTATTACTCATATAATGACTACACTAAGGAACAAATCCCTTTTATTTTAAATGTAATGATTTATTTCTTGGTGGTGAGATAATAAATGGTGTTCAAGGCATTTAGAAGCCTCATTTGATGGCTCTAGAATGATTCCAAGCCCTATTTGATACATACATGAACCCAATACAATGATAAATCATGAGAAGAATGTCAAAGCCTATGGTATAAGCTTCTTTATATTAAAAAGAGAAAAGAGGAACCCCATTGGTAATTTCATATTAGGTTTATCAAATCATGAAAGTATATGCATGCATCATTTAGGCCAAAGGGGCCATTTAGGCCAAATATGCCAATGCATAGAATAGTGTCTAAGCTATGATGTATACAAGAATTTGTGGTGTCTACTAGGTAATGGATTTTGTATTAGAGAAAGTAGGGGTAGGTTGGGTTTTTTAACCAAAATTTCACTCTCATCTAGAATGTCCACCTAGATCACAAGCTCTACATCCCCCTTCTACCATTGTTAGTGAATTTGACTCCATAACCCAAGTTGTAGACAATAATAATTCCCCAATCCATAGGCTACACTACATAACACAAATTTTTGACTTGGGTGCAAAAGGTAACTGTGCCAAAAAGAATAACCCCCATAGTTTTGTACTTATACAACATAAAACATTGTGGTTTTGGATCAACCATGATCTATAGTGAAACTACTTTGAAAATTTCTCCATAGAAGAATAATATATACAATGTAATGATGTATATTGGGCCTAGGAATGATATTTTAAGGGGTATCTCTTTGAGCAATAACAGATAGAACCAAAATAATTCCTATGATCTCTGATATATGATGTTTCTTGTGATTCTGTCAGATTCCAATGTCTATAAGACATTATTTGTATACATTCCATTTAGCACAGTAATAAAACTTGCCAATATTTCCTCATGTTCTTAAATCCCCAAGGGCTAGCTCCATAAACCTAAAGAATCCCATGGATTAATTAGTGCTTATGTGGGCAAGAAGGTATCAGTCAACTGAAGAAACCTAGTTCTAGTTCCTAGAAATCTGAGCATTCATATGATCTGCGATATATGATGCTTCTCGTGACTCTGTGAGATTCTAATTCCTGTAACTCATTACATGTATACATTTAATTCAATGCATCAATAAAAATTGTCAATATTTCCTCATGTTCTTAAAACCTTGAGAGCTAGCTCCATAAACCTAAAGAATACCGTGAAAATTAAACTAGTCAGAAATTACCATTTTCGGCGACATCTATTTCACTCTCTCCTCTGTCGTCGCGGGTTTTTGGCCTCTCTCCTCTGTCGTTGTGGGTTTTTGGACTTTCTCCTTTGTAGCCACAAGGTTTTGTAGGCCTCTCTCCTCTGTTTCCATGGGTTTTTTGGACCAAGGGTTCTCTCCTCCCTCTCGGGACAACCACCTCCTTCCCGTGAAAAAATAACTCACAAGGGTTGTCTCCTCCCTCTCGGGGGTTTTCTCCTGGACAACCACCTCCTCCCTCTCACTCTCCTCACTCGAGCTCGAATGGATGGGTTTCTCTCTACTAGATGGGTGTGAGATCACTGCTAGATAGGTGTCTCTCTACTAGATGGGATTTGCTTTGGTGCTTGTTGTCATGTGAATGGGCGCAGGCTATGTTTGTTT
>JASDQU010244138.1:88941-101835 GCA_032191745.1 Picea mariana | reverse complement strand
ATCTACATTGACAGAGAGATCTCAGCTGTGGGTTCAGCAAACACGAGATCAGAAGCATCATCTCCAGGTTTATTGAGTTGTTTAATATGTGTCCTTTGGTAACTACCTGACAGTCTGTAGATCTGTATTTACTCTTGAGATAATTTCTGTTACTGTCATAACCTCTAGATGAAACTGCCCGATCCAGTGTGAAAATTAATGAAACGTGGTCAGCAGTGAGTATGAGGGTTAAACCCCTCAGTAGTAGAAATCTGCCAGTAGAAATTGGTGCTATCTTCAGGGGGTTGAAGCTCCCTTCCAGGAAAGGCTGGTAAACGAGAGAAGGTTGTAGCCTTCTACAGGTAGAAGCCTGCGTACTAGTATGAGCCTGCACTAGTACATTGTTGTAGAATTTTTTCTTAATAATAATCATTGAAGACAGAGACAACATCAGCAGTGGTTTTCTCCCGATTTGGGTTTCCACCTTAAATCCGGGTGTGCATGTGTCCTATTCATCTGTGTTAGTTTATTTTGTTGAATTACTGTTTAAGAGACATCTGATGAATGAAGAAACCCATAATAAGATCTCTGGATGCACTACTGTTTTCATAAGAATATACAACAACTGATCTCTATAAAGTAGACTAAGATTTTTCAGAGAAAGAAAAGTTAAAAATTATTGATAGCTAAAATACGGATTCACCCCCCCCCTCTCAGTATTTTCCAACATTTTATGGAGAATTGGGATTTCAATTAAGGAAACAATATCCTCAAAACCTCACATATACTAAATAGGACACCATCAAAGTTGAAAAGAATATGCTTTCTACTAGAAGATCCAATCAAGCAAGATCCTCTAGGACTATGGGTGCACCCAAGAAAAGTGCAGTCGAGTCAAGCACCAAAAAAAAAACCATGAATATTCTCAAGTTATGTCATTGAAATCATCCTTGAACCATGACACATGACCTTCATAGGGTATCTTTGTCCTACTAGAGGGATATGGGTGCCATGATTAAACCAAAACAAAGGCCATAAAAAATAACATGTCTCGGTTTCACACATGGCATAGTTATTGGGTGCATCATGGTTAGGGTTTTGTATCACTTTCGTGGGATATGAGGGACCTAAATGTCACTTCTTAGGCTCAATCATCATGAACAACATCTAGAAATCACAACACAATCCCTCTTTAGGGGTCCTTGGCATTAAATTTGGATAAGGGCACCATTAGGAGGTTTTTTGTAGTAAGGATGGGTAGAGAGGACTTAACCAACACATCACTCATTTGCAAGGCTTCCTTGAAGGCCTCCAAGTAGGGTACAGGTTCCATAAGTAGGTTATGTTCCCTAGAAATGGGTCTTAACACCTAAAAATGGTTAAGGAGGGAGTAAAGGACTTAAGCCATAATTGAACCTTCTCAAGCTCATGTGCCATGAACAACATCTAGAAACCATGACATGAGATCTCACTTCAATGTATTTGGCCTAATATTTGGACATGAGTGCCATTTATATGTTTTACATACTACAATATATGGGTCTCAGGGCCTTGACCATGGTTGTGGTAGGGAAACAATCCTCAAGCCCTTAACCATGGTCAAGGGAGAGAAACAAAAACTCAAACCCCAAACATATCATATCTAACTCAAGCACCATGAAAAAATCTGCAGGCCACCACACAGGACCATCGATGGGTCACAAGACCTTAGCTATCATCAAAGAATGAAAACAAGTGCCTTATAATATTGTTGAAGATTATGAAGTTGATCAAGAGCCTTGAACAAGTCCTCAAACCAACATAAGTACACAACTTTGTCCTTTAAGAGGGATATAAGCATCACAATTAGGTTTTGTACATTGAAAATGGGTGTAGAGGCATAAACATGGAAAGTTGGAAAAAATGGCCTAAATCCCTAACTAAACCTTCTCGATCTTAACCACCATCGACAACACCTAAAAACCATGACACGAGTTCTCTCTAGGGATTCTTTGGCATACAAGTTGAATATGGGTGACATTATCATGGCTTCTTGATCGTCATGAATGGGTCTTAGGTTCATGACTATAGTTTATGAAAGGAAACAAGAGTCTTCAACCCTAAACCTTGCTTCTCAAGATCAAGACCCATAGACAAGTAGTCAAACCACCACATATGATCTATGTAATATATCATTCACCTGTAAGTGGAATTTGGGCACTATGAATAAGTTAGTTTTTAACCAAGAATGGGTCTCAAGTTATAACCAATCTCAAGGGAGTGAAACAAGAGACTTGTTCCCTAAGTGAACATTCTTAGGCTTGATTTCTATGAACAACAACTACAACCCACTTCTCAGGATATAGTGTTGGTCGGGTCCTTGATCCATCACATAGGACCCTTGTAGGTTGATTTTGGACTATTTGAGGGATACAAGTACCATGATTAAACTAAAACATATTCCCTAAATAAAAATGTGTCAGACCTCCCATTAGGAATGGTTCTCAGGGTTGTATTTGGTGTTCTTTATAATCCAAATTATGATATGATTCCATGAGTAGGTTTTGTACAATATAAATGGATCTTGAGGGATTAACATGGTTAAGGGGGAAAGAAGGGTCTTAATCCCTAACTGAACCTTCTTGAGGTCAAATGTCATGGTTAGGGGAGGAAAAAACTTAGACCTTATTCCCTAAACATCACTTCTTAGGATCAATCACCATGAACAACACTTGCAAATTACCATAACACAAGTCCTATCTAAGGGGTTTTTAGCATTATAGTTGGATATGGACTCCATTAGGAGGTTTTGTGCACATATCATAGGATCTTTACCATGCTCGAGGAAGGAAAACAAGTGCCTCAAGATATTGTTGAATATTCCTTAGCTCAAGAGCCTTGAATGAATGCTCGAGCCAACACATGAGTCCATTATATGTGTTGTTTGCAAGCCTATGAGTGGGATGTGGGAACCATTAGTAGGTTTTATTCATTGGAAATGCATCTTAATTCCTAAACATGGTCAAGGGGGGAAACAATGACATTAAGCCCTAATTTAACCTTCACAAGCTCAAGAGCTATGAACATCACCTAGAACTATGGCATGAACCCTCACTAGGGGGTCCTTTTCCTAGGAGGCTGATATGGTTTCCATTAAGATGTTTTCCTCACTAAAGAAAAATATCAAGGCCTTGACCATGATCATAATAGGGAAACAATATCCTTATGATGGAAAATAAACCTTCTAGGCATCATGTGTTGTGAAAAAGGCCTCCAACCATGGCACGTGCCCTCTTTGTGGGGTATTTTACCTTTATGAAATTTGGAATTTAAGAAGGATCTAAACTACTTACTTTATGAAATTTTAAATATTGTTTAGAAAACATATACCACTTAAATTTAAGAATTTAAGATTTCTATTGCTTTAAAAAATGATTTTTTTTAATAAGATGTTTGTCTTCAACAAATAACATGGAAACACTGTATTTCCATTTTCAGTATATTGAGACTATAACAATTAGTTGTAATGTTACAAAGTTAATAATAATCAAAATTGTGTGGATATTTGTACAAATAATTAAATGTGTTTGAACATAACGTGTTTGAATGACGCAGATGATAAATATAAAGAGTGGGTGTGTTAATGATATTTGAGTCTGGAAACCCTCCCATATCGTCAAGGCATGTGAACAATCTCTCCATGTCAAATCTCGGTGCATACAAAAAAAAAATTGAAAAAAATTTAACGTTGGCCCCATTCACAGGTCATTGTTGCCCATCATGTACTCTATCCCTAGTACAATGTCTTTTAATAGTTTTTTCCTTTAAAATTCGACCAAGAAAATTAAAAAAAACAAGGACGAGATGGGTCGATATATAGAGTGGGTCTGTGAGTAATATTTTAGTCTGGAAACCCTTCCATATCATCAAGGCATGCGAACAGTCTATCCATGTCAAATTTCATTGCATACAGAAACATTTTGAAAGAATTTCAACGTTGGCCCCATTCACGGGTTACTATTTCCCATCATGTACTCTATCCCTAGTACAATGTATTTTATCTATTTCCTTTAAAATACGATCGATACGTATGATGTCCACGCATCTAGTACTACAAGGGAATGCAATAACGTCAATAAATAAGTACTTGATTAATCGCAGAAGCTTCAAGTTATTTTATGTCTTTGTTTTTTCTCTCATATAAGTACTCTTTTTCTCCATAAAGAATATTAGTACAAAATCATTATTTAAATAAGAAATATCATCTACCGCCTTCTTCTTGCCACAACCAAAATTATGGGCCTAATTGGCATGGTGTTGGTTTTGAATGACACAGACGATGAATATAAAGAGTGGGTGTGTGAGTGATATTTGAGTCTGGAAACCCTCCCATATCGTCAAGGCATGTGAACAGTCTATCTATGTCAAATATCAGTGCATACAAAACATTTTGAAAAAATTTCAATGCTGGCCCCATTCATAGGTCATTCTTGCCCATCATGTACTCTATCCCTAGTAAAATGTCTTTTAATAGCTTTTTCCTTTAAAATTTGACCAAGAAAATTAAAATGAAATGAAGAAGAGATGGGTCGATATATAGAGTGGGTCTATGAGTAATATTTTAGTCTGGAAGCCCTTCCATATTGTCAAGGCATGCGAACAATCTATCCATGCCAAATTTCAGTGCATACATAAACATTTGAAAGAATTTCAACGTTGGACCCATTCACAGGTTATTGTTTCCCATGATGTATTCTAGCCATAATACAATGTTTTTTAGTTGTTTCCTTTCAAATACGATCGAGATGCACATCCCCACATCTAGTACTGCAAGGCAATGCAATAACGTCGATAAATAAGTACTTGATTAAACGCACAAGCTTCAAGTTATTTTGTGTCTTTGTTTTTTCTCTCATCTAAGTACTCTTTTTCTCCATAAATAATATTAGTACGAAATCATTATTTAAAAATGAAATATCATATATCTCCTTCTTCTTTCCACAACCAAAATCATGGGCTTAATTGGCATGGTGTTGGTTTTGAACGACACAGACGATGAATATAAAGAGTGGGTGTGCGGGTGATCTTTGAGTCTGGAAACCCTCCCATATCGTCAAGGCATGTGAACAGTCTATCCATGTCAAATATCGGTGCATACAAAAACATTTTGAAAAAAATTCAATGTTGGCCCCATTCACAGGTCATTGTTTCCCATCATGTACTCTATCCCTAGTACAATGTCTTTTAATAGCTTTTCCTTTAAAATTAGACCGAGAAAAATAAAAATAAACGAGGACGAGATGGGTCGATATATAGAGTGGATTTGTGAGTAATATTTGAGTCTGGAAAACCTTCCATATTATCAAGGGATGCAAACAATATATCCATGTCAAATTCCAGTGCATACAGAAACATTTTGAAAGAATTTCAATGTTGTCCCCATTCACAGTTTATTGTTGCCCATCATGTACTCTAGCCCTAGTACAATGTATTTTAACTGTTTCCTTTAAAATTCGACCGAGATGCATGTCCCCGCATCTAGTAATGCAAGGGCATGCAATAACGTGGATAAAGAAGTACTTGATTAATCGCACAAGCTTCAAGTTATTTTATGTATTTGTTTTTTTCTCTCATCTAAGTACTCGTTTGATCCATAAAGAATATTAGTACGAAATAATTATTTAAATATGAAATCTCATATATTTCCTTCTTCTTTCCACATCCAAAATCATGGGCCTAATTGGCATGGTGTTGATTTTGAACGACACAAACGATGAATATAAAGAGTGGGTGTGTGAGTGATATTTGAGTCTGGAAACCCTCCCATATCATCAAGGCATGTGAACATTCTATCCATATCAAATCTTGGTGCATACAAAAACATTTTGAAAAAATGTAAACGTTGTCCCCATTTATAGGTCATTGTTTCCCATCATGTACTCTATCCCTTGTGCAATGTCTTTTAATAGATTTTTCCTTTAAAATTTGACCAATAAAATTAAAACAAAATGAGGATGAGATGGGTCGATATATAGAGTGGGTCTGTGAGTGACATTTGAGTCTAGAAACCCTTCCATATCATCAAGGCATGCGAACAGTCTATCCATGTCAAATTTCAGTGCATACATAAAAAAATTGAAAGAATTTCAACATTGGCTCCATTCACAGGTTACTGTTTCCCATCATGTACTCTAGACCTAGTAAAAATTATTTTAGTTGTTTCCTTTAAAATATGACCGAGATTCACGTCCCCACATCTAGTACTGCAAGGGCATGCAATAATGTCGATAAAGAAGTACTTGATTAATCGCACAAGCGTCAAGTTATTTTATGTCTTTGTTTTTTTGTCTCATCTAAGTACTCTTTTGCTCCATAAAGAATATTAGTACAAAATCATTATTTAAATACAAAATCTCATCTATCGCCTTCTTCTTGCCACAACCAAAACAATGGGCCTAATTGGCATGGCATTGGTTTTGAACGACATAGACGATGAATATAAAGAGTGGGTGTGTGAGTGATATTTGAGTCTGGAAACCCTCCCATATCGTCAAGGAATGTGAACTGTATATCCATGTCAAATATCGGTGCATACAAAAACATTTTGAAAAAATTTCAATGTTGGCCCCATTCACAGGTCATTATTTCCCATCATGTACTCTATCCCTAGTACAATGTCTTTTAATAGATTTTTCCTTTAAAATTCGACCGAGAAAATTAAAAAGAAACAAGGATGAGATGGGTCGATATATAGAGTGGGTCTGTGAGTGATATTTGAGTCTGGAAACCCTTCCATATCGTCAACGCATGAAAACAGTCTATCCATGTCAAATTTAAGTGCATACAGAAACATTTTGAAAGAATTTCAATGTTGGCCCCATGCACAGGTTACTGTTGCCCATCATGTAATCTATCCCTAGTACAATGTATTTTATTTTTTTCCTTTAAAATACAACCGAGATTCACATCCCATAATCTAGTACTGCAAGGGCATGCAATAACGTCGATAAATAAGTACTTGATTAATCACAAAAGCTTCTAGTTATTTTATATCTTTGATTTTTTCTCTCATCTAAGTACTCTTTTTGTCCATAAATAATATTAGTACGAAATCATTATTTAAATATGAAATCTCATCTATCGCCTTCTTCTTTCCACAACCAAAATCATGGGCCTAAATGGAATGGTGTTGGTTTTGAATGACAAAGACGATGGATATAAAGATTGGATGTGTGAGTGATGTTTGAGTCTGGAAACCCTCCCATATCATCAAGTCATGTGAACAGTCTATCGATGTCAAATCTGAGTGCATAGAAAATTATTTTAAAAAAATTTAAACATTGGCCCCATTCGCAGGTCCCTATTGCCCATCATGTACTCTATCCCTAGTACAATGTCTTTTAATAGATTTTTCCTTTAAAATTCGACCAAGAAAATTAAAATGAAATGAGGATGAGATGGTTTGATATATAGAATGGGTATGCAAGTGATCTTCGAGTATGGAAACCCTTCCATATCGTCATCGCATGTGAACAGTCTATCCATGTCAAATTTCAATGCATACAAAACCATTTTGAAAGAATTTCAACGTTGGCCCCATTCACAGGTTACTGTTTCCCATCATGTACTCTAACCCAAAGTCAAGGAAAGGTGAGTTGGCAAGAGGGGCACCCACGAGAGGAAACATAACAAAAATGAGGCAGAGCACCCAAATGCAACACAAGGTAATTTGGTAAGATGTGTTCCCACCCACATGAAAGGCACGAAAAGGGCCACACAAGGGAGCACTAGGAAAGAAGACGAGTCATATGCCAGATAAGGAACAATTTTGGCTTTGACTTAACCTTTTCAAGATGACCTTGGAATGGTTGGGCACCCAAACGCAACGCAAGGTGATTTTGCAAGAGGGCCACCCACATGAGGAATCGTAACGAGAGAAAGTGCAATAAATCTCCAAGAAAGGTGGGTGTCCTCAATAATAAGCATGAACATAAGTGCAAGAAACATCCATAAATGGGAATATTCCTTCATGATATAGGACATAAAACCATGAAACCTCTTGATCCCAATGTGAGATGTCCCATCAACAAGAAATAAAAGGTATGAATTGTAACATCCAAAGGTGTACATCTCCACAAACCAGAATTTTGAATTAAGTCAAACCTCCAATGATATAAAGTGTGAGACCTTCAAGAGAAACATCATGTCAAACAAAGCATGGAAAAGTGCAAAATGGACTCAAATGGTGGATGTCTTCCTCAAAACAAGTTCCAAGCAAGTGGATCCATGAAATCAGGCATCAAATTATATATGGAGAACACGTGTGAAGTGCCTTCAATGATAACCTAAATCCATAAAGAAAGGAGTGGCCCCTCATCAATCAATAAATAGGACCATCCCTTAACATGTATGCAAGGAGGGTGAGCGCTCCACATGGGATGATGAGTATTATTCAAATTTCAACTAAACAAGTTTGAAATCATCCCACAAGGCAAGGGCATTCCATGGTAGGCTCCCCCACCAAGTAATAGGGCATAAAAATATGTAGAAGAGGGAAACGCTTGACATGAGGGTGTAATAGATGTCATAAAAAACCATAATATGTGTATGAATCCTCAACATGAGCAAGGGAATTCACCTCATGAACACCACACCATGCTATACCATATCAACCTAAATGAATGTGAAATCAAGTGATATCGAGGGGAGAATTCCAAGCAAACAAAGATGCCAATACAATATTAGCTTAGCCAAAAGTTGCTAGGGTGTTCCATCAAGGGATTCATACATAAAGATGTATCATCAACCATCCAATAATGATCATATAAGGGAATCCACAACCAATTCTACTAGTATGACAGGAAAGCAATTAACAAGACAACTAGAGCATCAACATCTTCTAGCCATCCATGACTACATCACTAATAGTTTCATCAAATGAAATCACAACCCCTAGGCCATCCAAAGATCAAATTTTAAACCTAAATTTGTGATTAAAATCACAAGAGTAGTGAAAAAATACTAGTGTAGGCCTTATGTAAAATGAGGGGTAACACTAGCAACACAAACTGGATAATTTTGAATATAATCATAATTTTATTCTTCTTGCCAATGCCAATTTCTAGTAGGTTTAATTCCTAACTTGCAACCCCAATGGATGAACCATCAATAAATTGACTTCATTAACTCAAGTATCTCTATTGTTGATTCTCTTGTTTATAATGAATTTAACCACTTTGTTTTATTATTGAATTACCAAGTCGAGTTGATGTCACAGAAGCTTCAATTCACCCACCACAAATGTCATGCACCAACCCCGCATAGTGAGCATTGAATGGGGCCAATGTTGAAATTTCTTCAATATGTGCTTGTATGCAACAAAATTTGACGTGGTTAGACTAGACACATGCCTTGATGGTGTGGGAGGGTTTCAAGACTCAAGGATGTATGATGTCCCCACATAATCTTTGAGATCGTCCACATTTGCATCAAAGTTCATCATGCACCTCGCATTGTCATCATTCGTCATTCCATTCTATAGAATCGTTGTCATAACTATCTTGAAATTTGACATGGAACGTCCAATACACCCATCACAAATTTCTTCCACCGAACCCACACAGTGAGTAGTGAATGGGGCCAACGTTGAAATATTTTCAATCTATTCCCGTATGCGTTGAAATTTGACATGGTTAGACTATATAATTTCCTTGATGGTATGGGAGGGTTTCAAGACTTAAGGATGTTTGATGTCCCCACATAATATTTGAGATCGTCCATGTTTGCATCAACATTTAATATAATGGATGTCTCATTTTCATCATTCGTTATTTCCATCTATATAATCTTTGTTGGAACTCTCTTGAAATGTCATGGCACTTCCAATACACCCATCACCAATTTCATGTTGCATCGACCTCGCACAGTGAGAAGTGAATAGGGACAACGTATAAATTTATTCAAACTATGCATGTATGTGTCAAAATTCGACATGGTTAAACTAGAAACATGCCTTGATGGTATGGGAGGGTTTCAAGACTGAAGGATGTCTGATTTAAGATCATCCATGTTTGAATCAACGTTCATAATGGATGTCTCATTGTCATCATTCGTCATTTCCATATGTATAATATTTTTTGGAACTCTCTTGAAATTTCATGTAACTTCTAATTCACCCACCACAAATGTCATGCACCGACCCCACATAGTGAGCAGTGAATGGGGCCAACGTTGAAATTTCTTCAATATGTTCCTATATGCGTCAAAATTTGACATGGTTAGACTAGAAACATGCCTTGATAGTATGGGAGTGTTTCAGGACTCAAGGATGTATGATTTCCCCACATAATATTTGAGATCGTCCACATTTTCAAAAACATTCATCATGCACGTCTCATTGCCAATGCTTGACATTCCCTTTTATAGAATTATTGTCGGAAATATCTTGAAATTTGACATGGAACAGACGATCCATGTCAACTTTTGGTGCATGTCAAATGTGAATAGAGTACCCATGCCAAATTTCGGTGCATACAAAAAAAAATTGAAAACATTTCAACGTTGGCCCCATTCACAGGTCATTGTTTCCCATCATGTACTCTAGCCCTAGTATAATGTCTTTTGATAGTTGTTTCCTTCAAAATTCGACCAAGAAAATTAAAAAAAAATGAGGACGAGATGAGACAATATATAGATTGGGTCTGTGAGTGATCTTTGAGTATAAATATGAATGAATGAAATTCTCTTGGTTTCAAGAATAATTTATTCTCTACTAAACAAGGCCAACCACGTGAAGGTGGAAGATCATATGGCCCCTCCCCCCCCCTCACATCGCTCTCAATTCCCCAATACCCAATCTATAAAATAGAAAATAAACAAAATCAACATAGTAATCATGCATAGAAACTGCCAAAACAAAAATGAAATAAAACTTAAAAACATGTAATTAACCCACATAAAAAATTATTTAAAGAGAATAATTCATACAAATTAAAATATCTAGTTATGTACCTCATCGACCAACGCAACATTTGTATCATCCTTATTCTTGATCATCCAACTCAACATCTATATCATCATCCGGTTCAGAAACAATGGTTAAAGGATTGATGATATCATCATCATCATCAATGTCATTTTCGAGCATATCTTCATCGATATCATCATCAAGAACTAGTGCATTGTCTCCTATGCCTGGTTCATCTTCTTTGTCTTATTCATCTGTCGATCAATATTCTTCTTTATTTAGCTCTACATCATCTTCTTCTTCAATATCATCTTCTTCATCTATAGTATACTTTACTGGACTTCCTCTTGGATCATATCTAACAACAAATGACCAATCCCTCTTACCTAGAACCTTTGAGTAAAAGACTTGTTCACATTAACTTGGAAAAACATAACAGTCATTTTATTTTTCAAAAATTGTTGTTTTAATAATCATAAATCCATTGGCATGTTGAATAACATTTATTTCCTCATCATGTTCATGCATTCGTAACATATACCATTTGACATCGAGAAAAAATAATTTGAAGGAATTAAAGTCACACTCAATTATATCATTCAAAAACCCATAGTATCTATTTTCAGATTCTTGAGGATGTTTGTCACTCCTAGAGGAAACATTAGTGACTTGGAATACTGCAGCTATCCCACTATCAGAAGTTTTTCTGGTTTCATCCAACTATTTGATTTGAAATTTATGATCATTTCACCACATAGCCTTGTGGTGTTTCAACTGCAATATGCCAAACATGTAAAAGATGCATTGTCAATTAATAATAAAAAAAATTATATAACTTGGAAAGTGTAATATGAAAAAAACACACCTACAGTCACATTAATATAATATAAAATAATTGAATAAAATGGGTGAATTTTCTTGCCTTTCCATCTTTCAAACAATATTCTAAATCTATTTCCCTCTGTGTATCATCGGAATATCCATTATGACGAGCTTCTCTAATCAATTCAAATAGTTATTTCCATGATAACCTATTGCCATGATGTTCTTTACATTTATCAATTCATACCTTCATCCATTCAATATTGTTTGCAATGTATAAATGTAGTGCATCCCAATCTTGAGCAACTGACCGATCAAAAAATCACAATTCACCAATATTAAATATTAGTTATAACCATGGTAAATATTAATAAATGATGAAAGAATGAATATTAAATGAGTATCATCATATTTAAAAAACAAAAAATTATACTTATTAAAAATATCCACAATTTAATTACCTCTTAGTTTATTCATTGTACCTTTCCCCAACAGCTGCTCCCTTTCAAATTTTTTGATGGATTTCACATCCCAAATGAAATCCACTGCATGCATAGCTTGCACTGATAATTTAGGAAGATAATGTCTAATATACACCATGGATTCATATACCATATATCCCTCCACCATAGAACCCTCACGACGTGCTCTTTGTCTAACCAAAGCCTTCAATGATTTCAAGTGCCTCTCCACTGTCCGCATTGACCTTGTGTGTACAGGTCCACACATTTCAATCTCCTCAACTTGGCATATGAAGTAGTGTTCTTGTGCATTGAAAAATTTTGGAGGTAGATACTTCTGCATTTCACACATTAGTTGGGGAATTTCTCTCTTCCAATCCTTTATATCATCTTCATGGATTTCTTTCAATGACAACCATCTACAGATCATGACGCAAGAAAATAACATGTTTCAACAAAACATAATACATATTACATTACAAGTAAAACACATGTCATTAAGTACAACAAAAAATTGAATTTTGTTTTGCATATATATTGCAACTACTTACCTCATGTATTTTCCAAGATCATATATAACTTGTTTGACATTTTTTTCAAACTCGTTTGGGAGAGATAGAGGTAGAACATACTGTAACAATAAAAACGAATCGTTACTTGCTCAAAACTAGAATAAAAATATATATA
>JASDQU010244138.1:73825-88725 GCA_032191745.1 Picea mariana | reverse complement strand
CTTTATGTTTGAGCAAAAACCTGTGGGAAATTTAATTTTTTGAATGACCTCTTTTACACCATTTCTTTGTTTCTTTGATAATTACCATGGAAGGTTATTTTGGTCTCCATTGTTATTTGATCGTATCACACTTTGCATTTCATGATTGGCTTCCCGAATGTCATTACAAATTTTGACAATTTTTTCTTTATCCCTCATGGCATCTATGATTCACCATAATTTTTCTGTCACATTCTTCCTGATATGCATTGTATCAAATAAATGAACTATTTTTAGGTCCTCATAGTAAGGCAACCTCATGAATTGATTGGGATAACATTTCATTCCTCATGGAAGCCCATTAACCTTCACGACGACAACATTGATGAAGCATAAAACAAATCAGAACACTATTTATCAAATGTGGTAAAATAAATTGAATAATTAAAATAAAATTCAAAACATGATTCCATTTACGATACATAAACAAAATGCATACCTCGAGGATTAACTATGTCATATTCCAACTTCCATAGGCGAGTTGTCATTCTTTGTGGTTTTAGTCTAGTCTCGTATTTCCCATTGAAAAGATCTTTTTTAGTAGTACGATACTTATGGTTATTAGAGAGGAAGTGTCTATACTCATCAAACACCTTCTTTCCTAAAAATTTTGACAGACAATATTTCATCTTATGACCACAAACTAGACATGCAAATTTACCCTTTTTTTAAGACCTGCAACAGATGGATTAATGTGAATTATTAATATACGTTGAAATGATTATTTAAACAACATGCATGACATATTCAATTAATTATATATTATTCAAACGTTCAATATGGAACGTTACATACCAAAAAAATGTGTTAGTCCTGGGGAATCATGAATTGTCCATAAAATTATTCCACAGCATTGAAATCTCTTCTGCCCAATTGGTTTACAGGTCATACATAGTGATGCCCTCCCATAACTTTAGTAGCTCGTTGATAAGAGGCTCGATATACACATCCATATCTTTAACTTGGTACTTACCTAATTGTTTGAAATTACATGAAATTACTACCATGGTATGTATATATACGTGAATGAATAAATAAAATATGTTATGCAAAAAAAGAGAAAAATGAAAAATTTACATTCGAAAAATTAATGTAAACAAATACCTGGAATAATCATTGTCAACATTATGTCATCCATATTTATTGACATCCAAGGAGGAATTTTATTGTTGATAACAAAAATAGGCCACACTGAGTAAGCAGACCGAAGCTCTCCAGATGGATTAACACTGTCAGTTTCCAATGAAAGCCTAACATTACGAGGTTCATCTGTAAATTCTAGCCATTTTGCAGCAATTTCCTTAAATGCATAACCATATGCAGGCATTTGAAGAACATCATCTTCAATTATCTTTCGTGCATGGTAATCCATAAATTGTGCTATGCTTTGGCACTTGAATTGATGTTGCAAACGTGGAATTATGGGAATATGTCAGAGAAACTTTCGAGGGACCATTTTTGTTACTTGATCGGTTCGATATCTACTGATACCACATACCGGGCATTTTGTTTTCATTGCAAGTTGTCCATAATATATAATATGATCATCGGGACATGCATCTATACTTTGATACTCCATTCCAATGTCTTTCATAATGGCATGTAAATCTCGATATGTGCGAAGTAAAATATTTGATGAGGGTAACAAAAATTCACCTAACAATCTAAAACATAAAAAATAAATAGTTAATGTAAAGAATAGTAATTGTAAATATTTCATTTTTATTTTACACATTAATTAACACGAAAAAAAATGGGGAAAAGTCAACCTTTATGTAGATGTGATGAAACATATTACATACCTTAGGATCTGTGTCATACAAGTGTTTGACAAATGATTCGTAACCTTTAATTTCACAAGAAGCAATGTAGTGGAGAGAATATTTTCTCTTGACCCTTTATAAAGACATTTATTTTCCTTTCAATAAGAGGTTCATCATAAATACCATCACTATTATCCCCATGATCCTCATCTGGATGACTGAATAAGTCTTTGATCATTTGATTTATCCCATCATCTTGAACTATGTTATTATTGTCATGTACTTCCATGGGATCATTAACTTGATCTTCATTATCTGATTCAAGTTCTTCATCTTGTACAACATCATTTTTGTTACTACTTGGTGCTTTGTGCATAAAGTTAGGGGGGAAATCTAACTTTATAATTACAAACAATCATGAAAAATTAGTGCATGTATAAAACAATATAAAAGTTTGAGAATACAATAAATATTAAAACAGATAATCAATATATATATATATATATATATATATATATATATATATATAGCTAATTACCATGGGACGATATTCATTTGATCCCCCATCCATGTGCCCATATTTTCTATAATGTTTTTTAGCTGCTGCTATTAAAACTCTTTCGGGACGTCTAGTACAACAATTTTTGCGAGGGAAATAACATTTACCGTCACCCTTTTCACCCTCTTTAATTTTTTTCCCACCTCTAGTGTTTTATGAAATTCTTCGCCACAAACATATACTAAAACAAAATACTTGTTTTATGTTCGCCAAGAAGACCAGCTTATACCCTTTTTGAATTGTCATTATTATAGAAAACTTGTCGGAACATCCGTAAAATGAAACATATTTATATATTTTATAACGTCGCAATTCTGATGATATTTTACCAAGTCAAAGTTGACTTGGTCAAATACTAGGTGACTGTTGGGCTGGGGAAAACCTAATGTCCACAACGTTTCAAGTGCGATGAATATTTCATCAATGTCGCAAGTGAGATGAAAATTTTATGTCCTCGCAAGAGAGACATCCTATGAACTTCGTAGCAAGAGTGACATTTTTAGTAGTACGTCGCAAGAGTGATGTTATCAGGAAATATGGAGAAAAAAACTTAAAATTTCCCCTATTTTTCGATAGTATGGCCAATTTTTTCCATAACGTCGCAAATAGAATGTCGCAATTTTTCCATTATGTACTAGTGTGTATATGTTTTGTGACAGGGTGCCTTTGTATTTTTGAATTTGGGGGTCGGATGTGCCTATGTATATATGGTATTGGAGAAAGAGTATCTATGTATTTTTTTTAGGATGGGATTCCTATGTGATTTCGAGCTAGAGAGCCTATATGTTGATTATTGGTCAGGGAGCTGTAATTGTAAAATGAAATTACACCTGTAGGGTGTTATGCACTTAGGACAGTGCAAAAATAAGGGGGAGGGGATGTTACATCCCTAGTTCTAGTCCCTGTGAATTATAATGTAATTGTATAAATGTGAATTAAGATGGTGAGACGATATGTTTGGGCGAAGAACCCATATTGATTTAATGTGGTCGGGGGTCGAATTTCATATTATGAACATTGAAATAATTAATAAAAATAATAATCATTTGTGATACAGAAGATATAAAAAATGATGGTGGGCTATGATTCCATAAGAGAGAGGTTTCCAAAGGGGAATTATTCATGGGTATCAATCCAACCCACATTTTGTTGAGCGCTCAACACACCCTAAAAGATTTTTGAAATTTTTTCTCTTTTGGGTACCACTTGTCTTCTTTTTCTTCTCTCTAAATTGAGTCTTTTGTGTAGGGATCATTATTTTTTTTTTTCCATGTCTCATCATCGATCATGTTCGGATTTATTTGTACCTGTTGAATTCAAACCTTTTTTCACTAAAAATAACTTGGCTTTCTAACTAAGAATTCACAGCTAAATTTGTAACCCACGCACCTATTTTCGGCATCGGCAAAATCCGAGCAGAAAAATGACCACATAGTAACAATCATCACCAATCATCGATGTATCATCGACATTGGGAAAAAAAAATGAAGAAGATATGCATCGATTGTTCGAGAGGAATTTTCAGGAAGTTGTCGATATCCCATCGGCATAAGCAAAGTATGAAAGGTTAAGACACCAACATGGGCCATAATGGACCTTTGATAACCGATTGTTGATGCATTGTTCAGATTCGGTGAAATCCCAAATATTTAAATTATGGAATTTTTCATGTTGATACATTGTCGAGAACCGATCACCAATGCATCTTTGGCATCGACAGGTTTCAAGGGGGGTAATCCGGGAACACTTGTTTCAACATCTCGCCAATCGTCTATCCTTGATACCTTTTTAGGCATCGACAGGTTAGGACATGTTTGTTAAAATGCTTATCTAACAAAAATCCATGATTCTGAATAAACTCTTAAATGAAGGAGCTAATTTAAAATTCCATGTGTCTTTGTTGCATAGCCATTTCGTGAGGCCTAGTTTCATCCCGATTCACCTTAGGTTTCCCCATGTACTAGTCGCACTTCCAGGTCATCATTTCCATAGCAGCACTGTACGACAAGATGGATCGACATCAAAGTTTTTTCCAAGATATATCAATGAACATTGTCTAAGAAAAGCGTCGACTCATGATCCACCTATTTAAATTAGCGTAATGATGGGGTATTATCACCACAAAATAAGATCGTATTCTATCATTTAATAGGCCAATTAATGTTTTTCTCTACATACATTGCTACCCCATGCACCGATCGAATAACGGTAATTTGAAATCGTCGATGAACCACAATGTATCCCTCTCCTATGCTTCCAACCTACAATTTCATTTAATCTCGAGCATAATGTGGAGCTGGTGATAGATTTTTTAAACTGCACTTACACCCTAAATTGAAGAACTGATGCGACAAGGTAAGTATTCTCTATGTTTAAATTACTAAGACATTTTCAAACCCCAACATTTTGTAAACAAGTTTCTCATTTCCATAGCAATCGAAGAAGCGAAAATAGCATCTCCAGAGTTGCGCTCGATTCTCAGAATTTCAAAACCAAGTTAAGCTAGTGCAAAGAAGAAGTATGTTTTGATTTTTATCATTTCGACGATCACATTTTATTTATACATCAATATCCTCTCTACACGACGGTTTCTAACTATTCTCTCTCTATAGGAAAATGCCTCTAAGGGATCCAACAACCAGACGCTCACCAAGGGAACCAAAGTTGAAGGAAGAATAGGTTGGTGAAGGATATTCTCTCAGTGCTGCAAGGAAGTTAAAATTTGAGACCAAAGTGGAGCCAGTCATCAGAACATAAACTAAGAAGGCATTTTCCCAGCCCCCTGCATTTAGTGACACAAAGGTGAGAACTGGGTCAAAGATAATGCTCCCACAGTGGGAAGATTTATTCAATATGATTAAAGGGGGAAATTACCCTAAATTTACCCCCCACAGTGACCTAGATGTAAGGATACTCTATGATCAGGTTTTTCTGAACATCTGACGGTCATGCTTGCATATGGTATCATTTCAAACCTCAATCATTCCCTATATTGAGATGCAAGGGTGGATAATCAATCATATAGATGCAATGAAATTCCTAGTTAATGATGAGAATGGCAGATGCATCGGCGTTTTTCTCCCGATGGAGGTCTAGAAATATTACAAGCTCAGGGACCAGGAAGAGCAGTTAAACATGAATTTGTAGTGAAATTCTATGAGTTCCACGACACCAGTCAATTGATGGCCTCCTAGTGGAAATAATACAAAAACATCACAAACCAGAGCAACAGTTGGTATGGGACAACAAAGTTGAGGGATCCATACATCTATTTGATGGATCTGATATGTCGATTATATGCGGAGAGAGATTTTTCTATGTTTTCGGAGGCATGGATGCCTCTGGCATACACTATTTCCATATCTGGAAGCAGCTTCAACTGGGGAGAAATAATCTCTAAACAATTGAGCACCAACATATTGTAGGCCCAGACACCTAAGGAGGGATAAGCGCACACTTTTCACATCGCGTCATACTTGCTAGACGTAATCTGTGCAAGGAACGTCTTCGCAAGAAATAATATGAGTTGGCATGTTGTCGAGCTACCTATACATGTCTACTTCAACCTTCTATGGGACAACAGATAAAAAATATCTTATGCTCTAATCTGCAATGAATTCATAGCTTGGCTCTATTTTATTATCTTCAAGAAAGAATGCTCAAGACTGTCGGTAGCGGCCAAGAAAATGATCTCAAAAGTAGGCCACTGGTACCTAGAGGAAACCATGACTTATATCAAGGTGTTTTGGGCCACCAACACACCACATTTACTCCCCGCTAACGTCCCAGACCGGCTTGTCGTGGAAGAAATTTGTTACCAAACCATCCTGTAGGGCTATAATGCCACTTTGGTTAAGGACAAGAAGAAAGCGTTCATAACCTATGGTTTCCATAGGGGTTTTTAGATGGTCAAGGATATTACACAAGCTAAATAAGAGTGTTTGAGCCAGCTGAAATACAAATTCCCCATAGGATGATTTCGCAAACATGACCCTAGAGGCCTGGTACTTAATCATGCATCACAAGTATCTTCGTGTTGGCCATATGCACATGATAAATTCGAAGACAAAATCTTTACATAATGTGCTCAAGACTTGGAGTAAGTGTTGCAGAGGAAACCTAACCCAAATATGACCAGATTTAAAGCAATGAGTATGGAAGAGTAGGTCGAGACTATAGAACAGTCAACTCAGGAATCCCTTAGAGTGAGAGATGAAAGCAGAGAAATCGAAGTGATAGAGGCACAGAGAAGAGGAATTTTTTTACTAGAATAAGCTCAAAGAGTCATAGAAAGACTACAAGACGACGCCATGCTTGACCCTGTGATAGAAACCTTGAGGGTCACCCCAGCTGACACAAAAAATTCTGAAGGAGAGAAAATCGGCTCTAAAACAATTCTGCTGGAGGGAACCACCGATAAAGAAAATCCCAGATTTCTTTCACCACAAGCCAAATCACCGGTGATAATTCCATCCCAACGGGAGATTCAAAGAAAATCAGGTGAAACAAGTGCATCGAACACTCTCTTTGATTTGATTACCATCTATGATGATGAACAGAGCTCAGAGGTCTCACTTATAACTCTGGTACCAATCGTAGATGAGAAAGAGCCAGGGGGAACATCTGCTCCAACTCTCTATGCATCAATTCCAAATCCTCTGCAGGGAGACCATGAGTCCAAGAGTACCCTAGACACTGAATTTCTCGACTTATCGGAGACTCCAAAAGACAACTCCAAGGATGAACTAGGATCTGGTGAACAGGAAGAGGAATTGTAGCAGCTAGGAATTGGCACCTCACTAGTCGATCATCAAGTTAGTGTTGATCCTATGACTGCCTCTCCATTTAAGGTCGATACCCCACTAGCTGATGAACACCAGTCGGAAGACAAGTCATTAGAACATACAAAAGTTTCCTCTAACAAATAAGTACAAGAGTCTGTCCTAGAACAAATATATATGGAAAGAAGCTTGGGAAACACTCTGACCTAGGGAGACTAATAGATCCTTGAGCTCATGGATGAGGTCATTGATATACAAGTGATTTCTTATGATAGAAAGAGGAAATCCATAATAAAGAGGAAAACCAAGAAAAGGAGGCTCACACTGGATAGCACAATTCTCATCACCACAAAATAAAATTTGCTCAACATAGAAAATGTGAAGAAAACTGAGCTAATCGACACATGGATGGCTATAATTGATGCCACACTAGATCAAGAAAAATGGGAAGAAAAGGAGCTAGCCACCACTAACAAGGAGTTGGATCATCTACACCATCTGGCGAAATATTATCAAGAATCAACATAAGAAATAGTATTCCTGAAGAGTGAATTCTGAGAAGCATATGCACAATTGACAACCAAGAGACATCTCTTCACTGCATGCATAGTCGATCTTCAAGAAGACACTCTCATGGAACTAGAAACTTGTAAATATGTGGAGAGATAGTATTAAAAGGCATACCAAGTTGTAGAATGAATCAATTATATCAGTGCAATACAGAAGGGTGGGACACGGAGGATCATGGCATCTGAGTGTTGATACATAGCATCATCTCCCGAATCAGGAACACAACCGAATACTGGGTAATTATGGCCCAGGAACCTTAGAAAAATATATAGGAAAGGTGGGTCGAGTGCGAGAAAAGATGGGAGAAGATCAATCAGGATATGAAAGACATCGGCCTTCCAGAGTTCAACTCACTTGAAGACTTTGTTGATTTGCATGACATAGTCAAACAACATGCAGAATAGGACTTAGCATGGGAAGCGAATATTGTGCAGGTGGTGAGAATGACACTAGGTCAGGTAAATAATTTTATGGAACATCCAATCAAGGCTCGCACAGCACTGTAGTGTTTAAGTGATAAGGTAATCATGTATAGAGAAGAGGAAATAGAGATGAAGGAAACCCTCTCATCCCTTATGGACCAGCACATATTTGTGTATGCTAACACATGTGAGGATCTATTCATCAAGTGGTCAGAGTAGGAGAATAATCATCCACTCTAGTAGAACACACTAGATGATCTCAGGATAACAAAGAGATCAAGCCGCCATGTGTCATTCTTTTTTTTTACTTAACTCAAAATTTTAGCAGTTATTTTAGGTTAGTGATTATTTATAAATAGGAGAATCGACCATTTGGGAAAGGGTTGATGGTTTTGGGAAAAGACCCTCTTTTTTGAGAATTGTAAAGAATTATTTATGATCAACTTTAATTAAGAAGTTATGTTTAGAACCAGAGACAATTTTATTTTTCATCAAAGGTGTTATGTGATTGGATTAAGGAGGAACTACTTCCATCTTTAAATTCATTAGTTGATGTTGTAATGAGTAAGAGTTTATGAATATATTGATAAGCTATATTTTTCAATACTTTAACAGTTCTTTTGTTCTAAATGATGAAAAGTGAATTGTTGTGTTAATATTTGAATGATGGTATAGATAAGGAAACTATTTTTCTTTCACTTATCATATTGCATGCATTTTTTCTTTCCATAATTGTATCTCAGTCAATGTTGAAATACCAGCAAGTTAATGTATTATTACTAGACTTTTAATAGGTGTGAATATCGTTGTCTGCACACCAGAGCACAAGGGTTATCCCAGGCTCAGCATTCCCCATTAGTTAATATTTCCCTATATCATTTGGTTTATACCATCACACCTTACTTTATCAAACTCATCTAATAACAGAAAGTACAAAAAGAGAAACATTTAACCTGAAGGAGGAACTTTCACTGAAATATATCTTATCAATCACTACGTAAAGTCCATCGACAAATTGGCTAGATTGAAAGATTTGGAGAACCATTCCACCCATGAAATGCTACAGAGTATAATTGGGCCTGTAAGGCAGGTTTGGTTCCTATTGTTGATTCAAAGGATCTCAGACCCCTCAACAGAATTGGTGCTAGAAGGAGGGTAAAACAAATGAATGGCTAATGACATTTTTGACAATATATTTCGAATAGCCCACAGATTCAAAAAAACCCACCTGCATGGCTAGTCATTCTCAAGACATCCCACATACAGAGAGTACTCCCAAAATGAGTAACTCACCCCATCATGAGGAAGTAGAACACATATTCCCTGAAATACCTTACGCTCTTCCCCACGAGGAGTTGAACCAGTTCAAAAGAATCACAAGATCTTTCGCCCAGAAAATTGGATCGTTACCCTTCGTTACTTCCTCATAGAAAAAAAGTAAGCAGAACAATTGTTGGCACCCCTGACCAGGTTGTTGTTCACACAGTAGAAGACCTGTATATTTTTCCCTCAATGAGATTGAACAAACCCTTAATCTGATCCCCGAAACACGAGTTGGTAACTACTCTGAGCCTGATGATTTTTAATCTGACGAGGAAGGCTCTAACTCGGATTGCTCAACTTTAGAATAAGACGACATGGAGGATAATAATGATAATAATGAAGAAAGGGGAAACAAACCTCAAAATAATCAACCATGGTTATCTAGATATGCTCTGGAAATCCCAGGATGGGTACATAACCTCCCCCGACATCCAGGGAAATTACTTCCCAAATTCGACCCTGAAACCTATGGATTGCCTGAAGACCATATTAAAAATTTCATACTAACTATAAGACTGATGAGCATACAACATGAGGATGTGGTGTGTAGGATTTTCCCCTATACCTTTGAGAATTCAACCTCAACTTGGTATTTTAACTTGCATGTGGGAATCATTAATAGGTTGGACAAAGTTTCAAAAATATTTATTAGACATATTTGCAGAAGAAACCATAACAGGAGCTTTAATGGCTGAATTGTTTGCCGCCACCATGAGTTCAAAAGAGAAGGTTAACTATTTCAATCAACGGTTTACCACTATCATGAAAAAATTTCAACCCGAAGCTAAACCTACTCAGGAGTTGTAGATTGAGGTATATGCTAATGCTCTCCCTGCTTCCATTTCCATGTTTGTGAAAAGGGTTGCCAAAGATACCCTAGCTGAAAATTTCTATGAAACCAAAACGATTGAATTCCAAATTAAGGGATGCAAAGAGGGCCAGGTCTCACTAGCTAAGAAGGAAGTTCAATATCCACCTAAAAGAGAACTTTTCTTGACTAGACCCCTGGGAAAACAAATATAACAAGGTCCCAAAAAAGGAGGTGGGGACATAGAATACCTACAAGGATGATAAAGAAACTTTTGAAAGAAATTGTAGACATGAAAAGAAGTGTTGTGGAAGGAAACCAAGGTCAAAGGCCTTATAAACCCTTTTTTAAAAGAAAGCCTCCTTTCAAAGTGATTGAACCTCCCCCTGCCAATTTAAACATCAACCTTGGTAATGTAGCATCTGAATCTTTTTGTACATACCATCAAGAGAAACATTCCAAAAGAGACTATCCCCAATGGGTGCACGCTATGAATTTAATGGCCAATCAGTTCCTACAGAATTTTTCTCTTATAAAACAAACAAGTGGCTCAGCAGTAAATATCATCGATCGGGAACAAGTTGAATTGTCGAAAGAAACAACCATGTTGTTGTGGGATCCTGACTTGTCAATGCCTCTCGATGATGCATTTGAGGTCGAGGAACCACCCACTAAGGTTTTGGTTGTACAAACATGAATTAAGGGTCAATCTGTCCCAAATGATCCCACCACCGTTCAATCCTCGAGAGGGAAACAAACAATCAATCACTCGAAAGCATTGTTTCTCTCCCAAATAAATCATGTAAACATGCACACATAGGAAGCACCTAAGCTAGACTACAACATAGTAGAATAATTAAAGAAGTTGAAGGCTAATGTGTCAGTCATGGACATGTGCAGTATTCCCCAACAAAAGGATTTTTTGTTACAGCCATTAAATTCAATAGAAGCCCCTACAATGAGCACTGACCTAGGTGAGGTCCCATCTCCCACAGATTTAAAGAACAAACCAAATGTGAATGATTGATCTTTCGAAAAAATAGGAAATCCTTTTGTCCCACCTTTCCTTTTAACATTTGAAGTCTTCAACTGAAACCTGCATAACTGCTTAGTCAATTCAGGGGCATCCTCCAATGTCATGCCATTGTCAATATGTAAGAAATTGAACGAAATCCCACTCAAAAGTGATAAACACCTTATAAAACTAGATAGGACTCAGGTAAAATTTATTGGAAAACTTAAATATTCCATGATCAAAATGGATACACACCCGAAATTTGTTCAAGTAATTGACATAATTGTAATAGATATCTCAGAGGCTTATGGACTGCTACTTAGTCGAGATTGGTCCAAGAAATTGAATAGATACTTTAGTAAGAACTGGGATCACCTCTAGTTTCCATTAAAGGGACATACCAACATGATTAGGATCGATAAGGAAAGATATCTCAAACATACTATCATCGATTTATAAGCCTTCAATGAAGCCTCGTCAACAGATTTCCTCGTGCTAGGAAATTTTTCCTCTGATTATGATTTCAGCAATTTCTCCCCTCTCTCGTCTGATGTACCTCTTACTCAAAACTATAAAATGAATTTTCAAGTGAATATATTGGCAGCCACAGAAGAAATCATCTTCTGTCAGGAGCCTCTATTGGAAACAACAGACAAGGAATATGAAGATGAGAAAATAACTATTCCTGAAGAAGTTGCTAAATTTTTCTCACAAGTTTGGATGTTGTACTTTTATGGGTCTAAATCACAAGAAGGGTCGGGAGCAGGATGTATTCTCATTGACCCAAAGGGGAAGCATAATTTCCTATTATGCAGACTAGAATTTGACTGCACCAATAACATTGTTGAGTATGAAGCTCTAGTTCAGGGACTGAAGAAAGCCAGTGACTTGAACATTAAAGAACTGAAAGTTTTTGGGGACTCTAAAATTTTCGTTAGGAAAGTGAAGAATACTATCCATTGCAATTCACCCCACTTGAGAAATTACCAACAAGAGGTGCATAGACTAATAGAACATTTTGAGGCCTTCAATACTATTGTTGTTCCTAGAAAAAAGAATACTCTTGTTGATTTCCTACCCACTACAACCTCAAGGTTATCCCCTTTATAATACTATGAAGCCTCTAGGTTCACAGTGGAACTACTCTACAAACCATCAATACCCAACAATATTTCTAATTGGAAGGCTTTTGAAGGAGATGAATAGATTGTAGATTTTCTAACTAATCAAGAGAACTTTAAAGATTTGGCTATTGATGATGAGGTATTCCAAGAGCAGCTGGCAGAAACCGATTTCCATGAACAGAAGAATGGAACATATCACTCTAATAATAAACCAAGGTTTCACACAATACCGAAGTGGGTAACCAATTCGGAAAATATTTTTGACCTGAGGGAAAGACTTAAAGGGTCAAAGAATACAAAAATAGGGAGTTCATGTCCTATATACGAGACTATAAACCTAGGAACCCCAAAAAAACCTAAGAATGTAAATCTAGGTAAAACAATGTCTAAAGAAGACAAGAAAGCTTATCTCAAACTTTTTAGATAATATCAAGATGTCTTTGCATGGTCCTACTGAGAATTGAAAAATTATGACACTCACATTATCCAACACACAATCTCGTTAAAATCTGGAGTAAAACCCTTCCAACAAAAGCTCAGGAAGTACCATCAATCTCCGAAACCCCTGATGTATCAAGATCTAAAGAAGTTGTTAGATGTTAAGATTATCTTTTAGGTTAGACACTCTACCTAGGTATCAAATTTGGTTCCTGTCAGAAAAAATTCAAAGGAGATCTGCCTGTGTGTAGATTTTAAAAACCTTAACAGAGCATCAGAAAAGGATAACTACCCAGTCCCACCCATGGAACATCTCTTGCAGACCATGGTTTCTCAGGTTATAACCAAGTCCTAGTTTCAGAGGAAGACTAATCGAAGACTACCTTACAAACCAAGTGGGGAACTTTTGCTTATAAACGCATGCCCTTTTGGTTGATTAATTCAGGGGAAACCTTACAAAGGGCCATAGATGTAGCTTTTCTAGGATTGATTAGCAGGTGTGTAGTAGTATATTTGGATGATGTAATTGTGTATTTGAAGAGCAGAGAATACCACATCCAACATCTAACCCCGATTTTTGAAAGGTGTAGGAAATATGGAATATCTTTAAACCCTAAGAAAACTATTGTTGTAGGAAAATCTCCCTGTGGACAGGTAGATTGCCTCAAAGAGATTGACCTTAACTCTAAGATAGAAAATGCTTAACATGGACAGTGACTTCTCTTCAAATCTATACAAACTAACACATGAGAAGGAAGGAGAACAAAAGTACCTCTTTATCGACGTTTGTCCCTGCACGCTCCGAGTTGAGCTCCGATCCTTTGCTCCTCGCTGAGTCCTGTAGACAAACAAGATATGACCACTTCCTCCTCTATTGATATTAGCTTGAAAACAGATCTATCTATCAATGATAAGTTCATGTAACATCAGACACAAACTAGAAAGAAACAGGCCAAGCGTGTCATATTAATGAGAGTAACGACAGCAATACTTACAATTGTAGATGCGAATGCGACAGCTTCGTCAAGTCCCCTTCGTCTAAACCTTGCTCGAAAGATCCACAACTTGGATGACAGCAGCTTCACTGATCACTCTCTTTTGGCTGACTTTGTTTCTTATGAGATCATAGGTTTCATGCTAGCAATTCTCCCCCCCCTTTTCACCATCATAGAGCCTTCTTATATAGGTTAAGAGGGGCTTAACCTCTTGAGTTATCTTTAGAACAAGTTGAGGAATTCCCTCCTTGGATCAGGGATCTCCTAATGGAACCAAGAATTTGAATGCAACTACCTTCTAATCTTGAGAGATCCTCCCCTTATTCTCCTCAATGGGCCAACTACTACCTCATATTAGGCAGCGCTCCCTCAAAAGGGGCATCAGAGCGTTGTAGCGCTCCCTAGGAAGCTTGAGGGAAGCGTCAGCACTCCAAAGGTGGATAGAGATCCTTCATAGGGGAAGACAAGCATTATAACGCTCCCTGAGGCCTTATAGGGGAGCGTCAGTGCTCCTAAGGCTGATGTAGGGGAGTGCTCACCCTCAAAACCCTTGTTTAAGAGCTCTTCTCAGGTGTCAAGAGTTCCTTGACTTCAGTTAACCAGTTCCCATTCTCCAAATCAAGTGTATGAGATGTTTTAAGTGCCTCCTTAGTGTTTTCATTATGGCAGTATGCTTGAACAACATTTGTGACACTTGTGACCAACTTGCGACACTTGCGAAAGTTGTAAGGAATGTGTGACACTTGCGACGGTTGAGAGGAACATGCGACACTTATCCAGTTGAGTAATTTTGACGTGTAACAGATTGCCCCCCAAAGTATGAAGTTAGAAGATGTGAACTGATAACTAAAATGCTTTGTAGAAGTTCAATCAAGGGTATAGACTCGGAGAACCTGACGGAAGATGCACACAAACATCCAACAAATATCATGACATATTTCAAAACCCAAGGCAGGCATACATATGCTTGGGTGATCAAGACTTGCAAGATATGGCCGCCATAAAATACACTGCGGATCCATAATTGTATTGATAAGAAGGTATAGCCACTGAAGATACAATG
>JASDQU010244138.1:53912-64456 GCA_032191745.1 Picea mariana | reverse complement strand
GCCATAAAATACACCGCGGATCCATAATTATATTGATAAGAAGGTATAGCCACTGAAGATACAATGTGTATCTATACTCTGATGACTCAGACTGATCGTAGCCACGAAGAATACACAGTGGATCTACGAGATGACAAGACATAGCCACGACCAATACAAAGTGGATCTATGTAACATTGTACATGTCATTTGTCCAATAGAAACTCCTTCGCAACCTGGGAAAAGCATATCAAAGTGGCCACTCAACCCAGGGTCTTCTTACCAATCCCAATATGGTACGAATCTAACCATGTGAATAGATGTCCTGATGTCGAACATGGTAGAAACCACTTGATTACCGGTCAATGGTGTGAACCGTTAACAAGTGTGAGGGATATCACCATTAATGTCAATGATTCCCAAGGTACCCTAGTACATTCCAGCGAATGTGAATAGATGAGATGAGGTCGAACATTCGTGGAATCATCTGATGAGAGGTCAATGATGTAAACCTACTATCGAATGTGAGGAGGTCTGCCATTAAGGCATGCAGGTCACAAAGTACTAACTGGTTTTTAAGTCTAATTCCTGGATAATGTGTTGAAGTCGATGAGAATAGACTCATCGAGGGAGGGCCTTGATGTATCCCCCATCAACGACATGAAACAGACATAGAGATGTAATTGGTAGATCAAATGGACATTGACTGACATGGGTTTTGAGGCAAGATATTTGGGATGGCTGACTCTAGAGGTGGATACTTCCCTTGAACACTGAGGCACAACAGCAAAACATGACATGAACCAAAACTATGCAGTGGATACTTGTGACTTGCGTCAGGTGACCCAAAGGAGTGAAAGGAACTCAAAATATTGGCTCATTCCAGAGGTTCAGTGGATTATGATGCGTACAAATGAAAAAGTGTCGTGTTCAAGGACGACTCTAAGAATTGTTGGATGATGTTCTCAAGAGACTGCTTGTCTTGCTCCTTTCAATTTTTCCCCCATCCAGATGGATGAGTACCTCGTTTTTGTTTAATGAGCTCAAGGAGGATAAAACATGCTCGATATAACTCACCTTTGGTAAGTTCCTTTTCCTTTGTTTAACGAACTAGAAGAAGTAAGGGTTTGGTCCCATGTGGGCCTGTCGATGTGTGCTTTAACGAGTCCAAAGATAAAAAAATAGAAGGTTTTTTGGGATTATAGAGTTTGGAAAAACACTTAAAAGAGAACTCTCTCAGTTCCTTTTTCATACAGTAGTCTAACGAGACCAAAAAAGAGATAAAATATCGCTTGAAAGATGCCCTTTCTGATCTTTTAACGAGTGTGAGAGGAAGCAATGTCACTCGACAATCTTTTCATATTTAGAGAGTCTGAAAAGGGTTTAAAGAAGACTCCAGGGGGGTTCCTTTTTCGTGTGTTCGTGTATCCATACGGGTCCGAAAAAGAGATAAAAGTTTACCCGGTTAGGTTCTCATGTATTTACAAGCACGAAAAAGAACAAATACTAAGCTCGGTATGCCCCCATCTTGAAATTTGGTGGCTTAGCTCCAGAATGATCATCAAAGGCTGGACACATGCCCTCGAAGCTTCGATTCATTCACCGGCTCTGAGGTCATCACCAATTTCTCTAGTGGATGAGAAAAAGGAGATGGGTGGATGAAAAGAAGGTTCAAGAGATGTGACTGTTTCATTTTTTAACGAGCTTAACACAGGAAAAGAACTATGCTCAGGGTTCTAGGTTCGATCCCCAGATTGTTGTTTCATTTTTTAATGAGCTTGCTACAGAGAGGAAAACTATGCTCAGGACCTCTGTTTCATTTTTTAACGAGCTTGCCACAGTGGAGTCGTCAGTTTCTGTTGTAGGAAAATCTTCCTGTGGACAGGTAGATTGCCTCAAAGAGCTTGACCCTAACTCTAAGACAGAAAACTCTTAACGTGGACACTGACTTTCTTTCAAATCTACACAAACTAACACATGAGAAGGAAGGAGAATAGAAGTACCTCTTTATCGACTTTTTTCCTTGCACGTTCCGAGTTGAGCTCCAATCCTTTGCTCCTCGCTGATTCCTGTAGACAAAAAAGATACGACCACTTCCTACTCTATTGATATTAGCTTGAAAATAGATCTATCTATCAATGATAAGTTCATGTAACATCAGACACAAACTAGAAAGAAACATGCCAAGCGTGTCATATTAATGAGAATAACGATAGAAATACTTACAATCATAGATGTGAATGCGACTGCTTCGTCAAGTCCCCTTCATCTAACCCTTGCTCGAAATATCCACAACCTGGATGACAACAGCTTCATTGATCACTCTCCTTTGGCTGACTGTGTGTTTCCTATGAGATCATAGGTTTCATGCTAGCAATTCTTCCCCCTTTTCACCATCATAGAGTCTACTTATATAGGTTAAGAGGAGCTTAACCTCTTGAGTTATCTTTAGAACAAGTTGAGGAACTCCCTCCTTAGATCAGGGATCTCCTGATGGAGCCAAGAATTCGAATGCAACTACCTTCTAAACTTAAAATATCCTCCCCTTATTCTCCTCAACGGGCCAACTACTACCTCAGATTAGGCAGTGTTCCCTCAAAAGGGGCATCAGAGTGCTGTAGCGCTCCCTAGGAAGCTTGAGGGAAGCCATCACTAACACAAGAATTCTCCAGCTAAGGAATAGATCCATTTCAGAGTATCTCATTAAATGGAGGAAATTACCAGCTGAAGATTCCACTTGGGAAGACGAGTCTTTTATACAGAAGTAGCCAGAGTTACTCAAGTGTTGCGGACAACACTTGTCTCAAGGGGAGGGGAATGTTAAGCCCTAATATTGGCTCATTACCCCTTAATTGGGGCATATTATATTAGTAATGTTATTTTATTTATGTAGGCTTTAGGCCATTAGTTGTAATCATACCTCCTAGTCTCCTATATATACCAAGGAGACATTTTCATTTTTAATCATCTTGTACTTGAACATATAAGTGGGGTAAAAGGAGTTTGCCCCCTCAAAGAGGCTTATTATCTGAAATTATCTCTTTTTCAAGGTGTTGAGTACTTTTTTTGAGGTTTTTCTATGCTATATTGATATTTGGTTCTTAACACATCTTGTTTGTATGGATAAAACAACCTATAAACTTTATAATCCTCACTACAACCAAAAAATATTTACTTTTTATATTTGGGCTCCAACTTCTTATCTTTTTCATCTGGGATATGTGCCAAAATTCACTACCAGATATCCTTAAATTTCTATTATATGGTCATATTCCACTCCACTTTTCTTTGGGCGTAACCAGTAAATATTCCTTAGTAGGAACCCTATTCAAAATATAGTTAGCATAACAGATAGCTTCAACACAAAATAATTTATTTAGTCCTTCTAAATAAATCATAGATCTAGCCATTTCAACCAAGGTCAAATTTTTCCTATCGGTGACCCCATTTTATTGGAGTGTGTAAGGAACTATCCTTTAATACTATATTTCATTCTTGGATAAATATGTTGTAAATCCATGCTTAATGTAATCCCATGCATTGTCATTTTTAAGATTCTTGATGCATTTACTAGATTCTTTTTTAGCTAAGGCTTTAAATTATTGGAAAACAACATAATATTCACTTGTATGCTTCAATAAATAATCCCATGTCTCCCTATTGTAATCATTGATAAAGGAAATGAAGTAGAAAACACTTGATAATGATGGAGTCTCAAGAGAACAACATATGCCATTGTGAAGTAGTTGCAACTATTCTTGGGCACAAAATGACTTATCCTTATCAAAAATTTCCATGTGATGTTTACCAAGGACACAACCTTAACAAACACCTTTAGTGGAATAAATTGTATGCAAGCCATGTACGATTTTAGATAAAATTTGCATTTACCGTAGTTCGAATGACCTAAACTCTCTTTCCACGACTCAATTTTTTCATAAGTATCTGTAACACAAGAATATAATGGTTATTTTCTAGATGAAGTAAGGCTAATGAACTTAAGAAAATTGTTTCATGATCAACCAGAACCAAATATTTAAATCTTTTTACCATCACTTATAGAAACTTTATGAGTAGTATACTTTTTGTTGTCATAAGAGGTGAATAATGAAGCAATACCAATCATATGTTTAGAAGCACATGAATTCACAATACATTGAAAATAATAATAATAGTTACACAGGTGAACAATATAGCCACTCAGAGTTATGTACTATTCTATGGAATTTGTTTCTATCCTTTGCTACTTGATTATTCCTCTTAAAGAAATTCTTCTCAAGATGATTGGTTTTTCGTCAATGCTTGTAATGCTTCCATACTTTCTTCTTCAAGGCATTGGCAAGAGCATCATTATAATTTTATATTGGAAGTACTAGCACTATGATACTTGGTGTTCTTATGAGAAACTATATATGGATTATCTATGTCAAATGGGATATGTGAATGACCAATTGTACTGATGAGATCCACCTTTCCTATTCACAAATCAAGCCTTTGCAAAACTATTCAAATGTAGGTTTCACAGTTCCATCAAACATTTCAATGGTCCTATTTTGAGTTTGTATGAGTATATCATAAACTAAAGGAAATTTATGTTGTACAACAATAATGAGAGTTGTATCAATTTTCTTGTAATCCTTACCAAAATTTTTAAGCTTCACATTATAGTCTTTAAATTCGAAAGAAAGAACTCATTTCTGTTAAAGTCTTTGGGATATGGCTCATGAATTTTCTTCTCAAAATAATAAGCAGAGACATCATCAATATTTTCATACAAGGAAGATAAATTTTTCCATAGCTTGACAGGGTAATCTTCAACTTTGATATGTACCTGTAGACAGTCTAAGACTATTTTCCCAATAATACCTATTTCATGTTCATAGTGATCCTCCCATGAAGATAATTATTTGGCTTTAGTTGGTTCTATTCTTACACTATTGACCAAGAACCAGAGATTATTTCCCTTTATAATTTCAATCATATTTATCTTCTAAATAATATAGTTAGTGACAACTAATTCAGGAACTTAAGCAACCTATGAAGTTAAGATGATCAAGTATGAAAGACAAAAATAAATGCAAGAAAAATAACACAAACCAAATAAAATATCTTGAATATATACTTGTGAAAATATAGGTATGAATGGAAATGTTGTAGATATGCAACAAATCCTTTCTTCCTATGTCGAGAGAAATAACCAAATGTAGATGACCTAAAACACACACAGATAAAAAAATCAGTTGAAATTGAGGTTGTATGGTGCGTTTGGAAGCCAATTTGAGGCTATAAAGACTTTCTCATATGAACAAGAGGATAAAATTGACTAAAACCTCGTATCTGAGGAAATAACCTTATAACAGGAAAATTGCTCCCCAAAATAGCCAAAATGACCCTTTGATCAAATAAAAATGGCATTACAATCAATAGATTGGCTCTCCAATAGAGAGAAACCCTTGAACATAAATTAAAAAACTACTAAAAAACCATGGTTAAGTGAAATCCCCCTTATCAGGGAAATAACACAACCATATTATCCTTTGGGTGCATAGAGGGATTCAACGAAGGCATATTTGGCTGCACAGAGGTTTGGTCATACTTGGTTTGAGAGAAAAATGAGAGGATATCAGAAAAAAAATGTTTTTTCACGTACAAAGACCCTTTATTTGAATGAAAACACGCAAATAGAAAAAATAGACCAATCAATGGACATATCATTGAAAACAAAAGAGGATAAATTTCCCCTCAAAGCAAAATTGACCCTCTAATTAGACAAATCATTGTAGCCAAGGAACAATTGGCCCTCAAAACACACAAATTGGCCCTCTAAGAAGAGTAAATTGACATGTTGAAGTAGATATAAGAAAAAAAATAATGGTCATACAATGAAAAATCTAAATGTATGATCTATATTGCTTTAAAGAGGAGGGAAAGAGACTGGTTTTGTAGACGATGGATAAATCAACCCTTAGGAAAACATTTTACCCAAATAGGATTCTCAGATCAAAAGTTATTAGATTTGGAAGAAATGTCTAGGTTCAGTAAAGAAAATAGGCTCGGTAAAAAGATAAGCTTGGTAAACCACCAAAACTAAAAAGTTTTCCAAATACTTTAGGTTTTAAAAAAATAAAATGACCTAAGCTAGGCTACAAAAATTTATTTAAAATTGTGAAAGAAAAAGCTCATTTCGACGAACCAATACATGTTGATGTTTGAAAAACATTGGGAATACATTTTTCCATATATATGTGTGTGTGTGTGTGTGTGTGTAGTTATTTATTATCCAAGGGACACATCCTTTCATGGATGGTCACCATATGTTCTTTATATATGGAAAAATCATCATTTTATTAATATAGTCACATACAATATAATCTTTTATGAAAAATCAACATGGTATCAAAGTAGGATTGGGCCTGACTCCCTCATAGGAGGGCCTAGGGAAATGGAAAAGAAATGGGACCTATGAGAGTAAGAGAGTATATAGTCTGACTGAGTGAATTAATACTATGTTTGCAGTATTGTTTCTATCTATCACATTGAAATCATGACCGTGAGTGAGATCCATTAAGGGTAGTGATAATTGAGAAGGCTTGTTGGAGTCACTGAACAATGATATAAAAGAAGCCATACTCCTATATGGAGATCCCAGAAAATCCACCTACGGAGGAGATAGATTGATCATATTATGTATTTATACATATTTTTGTTGGTAGTGTTCATTCAACAACACTTGTAAGGTTTCCTTGTTACATGTAATAAACCTTAATTTCGTCATAATATTTTTTTTTTCTTCTAAGAGAATTACGCTCTAAGTCTATATGATAGATTTATAATAAGGGGATTAATCCTTAAAATCGTAATATCAAGTGTATTCAATTTCTGTTTACTCTTCAATACTCATTTAAGTTATACTCATCTTTGTAAGTGGTTAAATGTTAAGACTTTGTAGTAATGTGAAAGGTGGACATAGGCCTAGTACTTAGGTTTTCAACCTCTTTTTAAACATCCACTCTCATACACGCACACAAGCCTAAACTTCAAGTCCTTGAAAAACTTTAGAGACTCAAGAAAGGGGGTCAAAATATTTTCTTTAATGTTAGATTTAATGGTTTTTCTTTTGGTAAAGGTGCACAGGGACTTTGAGGGCTTCCTTGGGAATTATTCTGTTGACCAAATTCATAACCCAATAATCTACTTGGTTGGAAGCGAATCCCTAAGGTGGAAGATGACTAAACCTTCCAGGCTTAACTAACTCCAACCACTGGCACTAACTTGACTAGAAGTAAAACGGTTTTGAGGAGATCCTTACTTGTCATCTTAATTTTATTAAATGTGACTAGATGTATTGATAATTGAATTTAATTTTCTGTCCAGCCATTAATGGAGGTGGAGGAGAAATGAGAGTCACCCTGTACCCTCCTCCAACCCGAATACTCCACTTGACTGCTGTCACATGGTGCATTTCCTCATCATACCCACCACATTCAATATGTGCGGGCTCATGTTTTAGGGTAGCAGCCATGATTCATTTTCATCTTTGTGCCAATCTACTTTGAGTTGAATCCTGTGTTTTTCTCTATTCTTGAATTTACTATGCATGTGCATCGTGGCTTGGAGCATCTCCCATATTTCTCTTGTTTGGTATGTATCCATCTTAAATAATAATTTTACTGTTGTTTTTGTCCTTTTTTTTTGGCTTACTGTTCTAGTATTATTTTTTTTATTGCCCATAGGCCCTTCTTTCCCTCCTCTTGTACTCGTCGTTCTTTTATTACTATTCTCGGTTATGCTTTGTTGAAAAAGAAAATCATAGATTTAAATGGGTTAGGGTCTTATACATGCCTGTATGCTAAGCCTTTTTATTTTTTATTCTGGAGCCTCTCTCGCAAGTTGTTTCTATTCGGGTTGTGAAAACAAACAGGGTTCCATCCCAAATACTCTTTGATAACTTGTAAGACTGTGATTTTTCCTTATTTGAGAATCTCCTAGAAAGAATAGTAGTTGTCCATGTTGGCATGTTTTTACAGGCAGTGTATGCTTGTCATTGATGACAAGTACAACAGTGATGATGGCTTGAGTACAAGAAGGATGTGTCAGGTGGGCCACATAAGTCTTTTGGGAAGACGCTGCAGAGCAAGCTCGACAAGATCAGAGTATGCAACGATGGATCTGATTGAAGATTTCTCGATGAACGTCAGATATGAGCCCGAGGTCAGACTGACATTGGATCCAGGAGGAATTACATGCTCTTTAACGAGCAAGGTGAAATGTGAAACCCCGAAAAATCACCTCAACAAAGACTCCATTTTGGAGTTTTGGTTACTAGGAGATGGAGAATTCAAGAGTCGAGACTCTCCAACACGGGAGTCTCGAAGTCACAAAATGCGAAATCTCGAAAGAGGTACATCAACAAAGAATTTCACATAACAGGCGTAAACTTCATTTCGGATTTTCGGATACCAGGAAATTGAGAAGTCAATAACTGAGACTCCTCAACACAGGAGTCCCAGAGTTGTAAAATTCGGAATCCTGAAATCCCTAAAGAGGCACATAAACGAAGAGTTTTGCAGAACGAGAAATAACTCCATTTCGAAGTTTCGGGTACCAGGAGTTGGAAGAGTCAAGACTCTTCATCATGAGGAGTCCCGGAATCATGAAATGAGAAATCGCGAAATCGTAAAACAGGCGCATCGCTCGAAGTTTCGGCTACCAGATTTTCGAATACCGGGAGATAGAGAGGTCATGGACTCTCATCATCAGGAGTCCCAAAGTGCCGAAATGTGAAATCCTAAAAAACCCGAAATAGGCGCACCACTCGAAGTATTGAATACTAGGATTTTGGTTACCAGGAGTTGGAGATGTCAAAGACTCTCATCAATAGGAGTCCCAAAATCACGAAATACGAAATGGAAAAATGATCTGAACTGTTCGTTCAAGGAGATCGTCGACCGTTGATCCAACTCCATTTCAAAGTATTGGATACCGGGATTTCGGATACCGGGAGATGGAAATGACAAAGACTCTCATCATGAAGAGTCCCGAAGTCACGAAACTTGAAGTCGTGAAATGATAAAGAATCCATATCGGAGTTTCAGATACCAAGAGTAGGAGGAATCAAGAGTGAAGACTCTTCATCACAGGAGTCCGAAATCATGAAACTCGAAGTCGCGAAATGTCACAGACTACATACAAGAGGTTCGGATACTGGGAGTTGGAGATGTCAAGGTATTTCACCACAAGAATACCAAAATTCCAATTCACCGAAATGAAATATGTTGGAGTACCAGACCGATGATCTAACTCCATCTCAGAGTTCTGGATACTGGGAGTTGAAGTGTCGAAACACTTCATCACCAAGAGTGTCGAAATGCTGAAATGCCGAAACATGAAATTGCGAAATGTAGTTTTGACTAAGGTTGAGGTCACAACCATTGGTCACATCGGCAGAAGATGGGGGAAGGATTTAGTGAGGACAAGCTCCTTTTCATAGTTTTGGCGGTTGGGAAATGGAGAGCACTAAAATACTCCACCACGGTGATCCCGAAATGCCAAAGAGTGGAATGCCAAAATGAACGCAAGATTTAGAGAAGTTAATCCAATGGTGCAGATGAAATTGAAGAAGATTGGAGGGATACTGTAGCACTTCTCAGTGTAACTGCTAGAAACCACTGATGGTTTTTGCAAGAAGACTCAAAGAGACTTCTGTGTGATTTCCATAGGAACTGAAGGGTCACAAGGCATCTTCCAATAGGAGAAAAGACTATTCATGGAGGATATTGACAACTGGAAGAGTGTTGGAGTCATTAACTAAGACAGAGAAGTTGAGGTCGACTGAAACATAAGATGAAGAATATAAACTGCCTGTGATGTGAATAATTTTTATCATGACACCCAGTGATGATGTACAGATGTGATTAACAAACAGTGAAGCTGAAGAGTTGAGATGACGAAAATGGAGAGCAATCAACATGCAGAGGATGAAGAATATAAGTATGCAGAATAAAGAAAAGAGTGTTGGCTATTGTTATGTGATGATCAGAGGTGTGAAGAAGGAGGAGAGTACAACAGCTAAGATGGAAAGAAGACAAAAGCTTCATTGAAAGGGAATGGTGCAGAAATCATAAGAGGCAGAAGAATAGAAAAGTGCAATGGATGCGTGTAGGAACACAATGAGGAAGACAGAGGAGCGAAATATTGCAGATCAATCATGATATTGGTAAGTTTTTGTTGAATACTATATCATTGTAGTAAGTTTCAGTAATTCATATTCATAAGTTGTAGCTTGAAAAAACAAAGGTTGTAGCCTCACAATGAGTAGGTGCTCATACGTATGATAATGTAAAGAATGTAAATAATTCTTATCATATAAAGAAGAAGAGGTTTTTACCCTTTATGGGTTTTTTCGGGAAATATCTGTCTCTATGTATCTCATATATGTGACTAATGATAAATGTGCCATTTCTTAGTTTCCTGCATTATTGTGATTACCATTGAGTGCCATGTAAAGAATTTAAAAGAAGAATAATTGTTTAAGCACGCTAACAACTGATTCACCCCCCCCCCCC
>JASDQU010244138.1:31288-53889 GCA_032191745.1 Picea mariana | reverse complement strand
TATGTTCAGTTAAGTTCTGCATGCCCCCCTCTTCTCTTTTCGAGCGTCTTACCAGGCATACGTGTTTGGGGTTTTGGCATCATGTTGACCCTGCATTTCCTTAAAACTTATTTGCAGAGTGTTATATAGATCATTAGTTTTGTTCTATTGTTTTCTTTATATTTCTATAAAATGGATCTTGATTTTATGATTTTATACAGTTTTGTCATGTTCCAGCATTCGTGTACTGGTTCTTGGATCTGTTCTTGTTTCGGTTATTCATTGATTCTTAATGCTAATGATGGGCCCCTTTAGCTTTGCGAGGGTACTCATTAGGAATTTTAGGACTCCTATCCCCCTTCCGGGTCTTGATAAATAAATGGATCCTGGCGATGGCGAAGGATAATCATTTCCCTCTACTTAAGTTAAATATTACTTTGGCGAACTCTTTCCTAAAATTGCTCGTTTTTTTTTGTTTTATTTTTATTTTTATTTCTGTTTAACAAAACTTTAAGGGTATTTGTCACAACTCTGTGCAGGGGTTTCGGCCATGTGAGGAAACATGCTTGGAGATTTCACCCCCTCTTAATATGTACTTGAGTTCCATTTTTCCCCTGCCAAGAAGGCCTAGACAGTTAATGGTATAAGAATTCAATTAAGGAACCATTTTTGTAACTGATTCGTTGTGTGTTAGCTTTTAACTTCATTACTCCTTCTCACAGTCAAGCTCCGAGAGTCAACTTTAAATTTGTATATTTACCCAAGGATTAAATCGATTTCTTACTATGACTTGTATTAAGTATTATTCGAAGGAAAAAAATATGACTTATCTCTTTCCTATACTGGGACTGTGTTCTCGACATTTCTAAAATGAAATGAATTGTGAATGGTATTTTATTTTCATCTCTTGTAGCCTTACCTCAATTTGTTTTTAGCATCGTAGATCCTTGACATACCTATAAGCATGTTGGTAAATAAAAACACTTGTGTTTTCTCTTGTAATGTTTATCCTAGATCTGTAATAGTTTAGACCTACCTTTCTGTTGTGTTTGACCTGAGTGTACTCCAATTTCTCGAACTAAGTACCTAGTTTTCCGAACGTATGAATGTCTGAGTTAATCATTTCCTTTTTAAGCCGATGGAGTCGAAATCTTAAGCCTTGGGTATTCAGAAGAGTCTAGAATCTATCACTGTAACGTGAATGATGCCTCCGTGTTTTGATTCTGGTGTACTCCTTTACAATTGTATGCTACTAATTCTATGCCATAAGTTATAATGATTACTGAATGAAAATTTACATATATATATTCATAACTACGGTCATAAGTTTGTTTGATACTTCGTAATCCCCTTATTAAATTAATCAGGCCTTTAAATCTGTATAGTTAAAAAAAAGATATAATACTTCTGAACATTTATTCCAGTTTTCTACAAATGCTTACACAGGTTTGAAAATCCACTACATAATTGAACCCTTAAAGTCGTATGGCTCATGATGATCTTATGATAGGTAGAAGATTTTCCAGGACTTGAAGTTTCGAAATTTGCATGATGAATTTAATGCTTTGAGTAGAATAGATCTATCCTAAGAACGAAAAAAAACACAGTGGTTTTGTAAAATAGTTCATTGTCCAGATTCAATTCTATTACCACTACAGACAATATGTGTTGTTTATAAACCTGTACACTTTTACATGGAACCTGTGATGACAATGAGTCACAATATAGTAGCAATATAAGTATATTCCTTAATAGAATAGATGATTATCCAATATATGACCTACATAAATCATATAGATACAATCGTTCCTACAACAGATAATAAACTGTAATCATATAGATATAAGTATATATACAGAATTGCTCTACTCCAAATATTTATGGATAGATCTTCCTAATATTTCAGTTACAGAAATGAACATACTCCTGTAGATAGATCTGTTCTTTCAAGTTCAGGTGTACCTAGGTAATTATGCCTAGAGATTTAACTTTTGACTGTAACTTCATACAAAAAAAAAAAACATATATCATCCATGGAAATTATTTCATCTTAACACGAACATATGCATAATATCAGATTACCCAAAATCATTCAAGAAAAGAAGGAGGAATCTAACATATCTGAACCAATTCACAGAACGACAAAGGGAACAACCACGTTCCTCCTAACCGTAGAATAGGCAGCCAAAATCACTTGCCCGATTCACCCCCTAGCATGACCATGAATCCATGAGAGCGAACTAGGAACTCCTCCTTAGCAATATCCTTCAATTCCAGTAGATTCCTCTTGCCTCACACTCACTCAGTACTGTTCATAACAACAAGTAAAAATCTATAGTCTCTTTCCCAGCATACTTGGCAATGTCCTGCCTCCTCACACATGCTATTTGTCAATTTGCCTAGGTCTTTTTCACTACCTTAGGAATTTTCACAGCTTTCTAAATCCCTGATTTTTAGGGGCTGCCAATGGCCAAATCACTGATTTTCCACTTGTAACAATCAGCCTAGAGGTAGTTCCAACCTGTTCCCCACTCATGAAATCATGGTCAGTTAAATTTAGCATGGTTGTTCCATTTGTCCTCCTGAAATAAATATAAAATATTCTATTTTTATACAAGTGTCATATTCAAGTAGTTAGTTGGGTCAAATTAGGTCTTTTCTCAACAGTCATAATAATTAATTACAATTATCAAATTTGAAATTCAGAATTGCCATAAATGGCAAAAAATTTCCAAATTCGAATTTACTAATAATGGAATAAATTTTCAACAAATTTAATTTTCAAAAATACTTTATTTTTGGGGATGTCACATCCTTTCCCCCTTCAGTAAAACATTGTCCTCAGTGTTCATTCCTTCCTTGGAATAGGATTGGATGAGATTTCCGCAAGTCTATCTCCAACTTCAAAGTGGCCTCCTCGGGACTAAAGTGCTTCCATTGCACCTTTACCTGAGCGACGACTCTGTTCCGAAGTGCTATTCCTCTTCGGTCCAGAATGCGAAGGGGTTCCACCTATAACTCACCTTCGGGTTCCACCTGCACCAAGTTCCAATCAATCATATGAGTAGGGTCATGAATATATTTTTTTTAACAAAGAAACATGAAATACATTATGAATTCTTAGATTAGCGGGAAGTGCAAGTTGGTATGCTACGGGTCCAATTCAGGCTAGTATCTCGAAGGGCCCACAAAACCTAGGTGCCAGCCTGGCACGGTTCTCTAAATTCAATGAGCTCTTTTGTGCTTTGACCTTCAAATAAGCATGGCCTCCCACTTGAAATTCCAAGTGTGTTATTTTCTTATCTATGTAGCTCTTCTGTCTATCCTGTGCTTATTTCAAGTTCTGTTGTACCTTCCTTACCATCTTCTCCATTTCTTGGAGCATCTCTGGTCCAACCATGAGTCTGTCAGTTGGGTTATCCCAACCAATTGGAGTCATAAACTTTATGTCATATAGTACTTCGAAAGGGCTCAACTTAGCTGAAGTTTGGTACCCAGTGTTATATGAAAATTATACAGTGCAGGTAGTCTTCCCACTTGCTCAATTTTGTTCTTACGTACATGCAGAGCATATCCTCTACAATTTGGTTTATTCTTTCGGTTTGTCCATTCATTGGTGGATGATAACTTGTACTGAAATTCAGATTAGTATTTAGCTCTACAAACAATTCCTTCCAAAATGTGGATGTGAATTTTACGTCTCTATCTGAAATCACCATTTTAGGAATACCATGCAGTCTAAAAATTTCTTTCATGAATATTTTAGCAATGTTTATAGCTTTAAAAGTAGACTTTATAGGAATAAACTGTCCAGACTTATTGAGTTTATCGATTGCAACCATGATAGAATAATTATGTTTCTGAGTTTTAGGCAAACCTATTATAAAGTCCAGCGATATGGTATCCCATTTCCATTATGGTACTAGTAATGGCTGTAATAGGCCAGTTGGATGCTAGTGCTCGGCCTTAACCTGCTGACAATCCTAGCACCTAGCCAAGTATTTTTCTATTTCGCCTTTCATCTTAGGCCAGTAAAATATTTTTCTAAGTGTTGTTATTGTTTTCTGGTAACCTGGATGACCAAAATATAGTTTCTTATGCACTTCGTCCAAAACTGTTAATTTTAACTCTGCTGAATCTGGTATGTAAAGTCTGTTTTTAAATCGTAATAGTCCCTTTTTTCGATACTTAGATCTGGTTTATCTGTGTTTGTGGTACTGTTTTGTAATTCTTCCATCATCTTAGTGTAATTTCCGTCGTTAATACCTGCCATCCTTATCCTTTGTTCCATATCACTTTTTTCCCTACTGATATTTATCTTAAATAACCCATGGACTCTTCTGCTTAAAGCGTCTGCTGTTTTATTTTCCTTACCCTTGATATGTCTAACCTCAAAGTCAAATTCGGTCAAGAAGGCTAGCCATATTGCTTGTCTTGCATTAAGGTCTGGTTTGTTAAACAAATATTCCACCCTGCTATTATCCGTCAATAGCATAAATTTTCTACCCATTATGTAGTGTCGCCACATTTTTAAGGCGTGTATTATCGCTAACAATTCTAAGTCATGAGTGACATAATTTTGCTCGTGATCTTTTGATTTCTAGGACTCATAAAAAATAATGTATCCTTCTTGAGTTAGGACACCACCTAGTCCTTCATTACTTTCATCAACACATATGGTGAAGTCTTTATCTGGGTCTGCTACCTTCAATATTGGTGCAGTTGTCAATAATTCCTTTAGTTTGTTGAAACTTCCTTGACACTTCTCTGACCAGTTAAACTTAGTCCCTTTCTTTTGTAATGGCCTTATAGGGTAGGCTATATTAGAAATCCCTTTTATAAACCTGCGGTAATATCTAGTGATTCCCATGAATGACCGGATATCAGCTATGTCCTTAGGTATCAACCATTCCATAATGGATTTTGTCTTCTCCGGGTCTACGGCAATGCCTTCTGTTGAAATTAAATGTTCTAGGTATTGTATTTCTTTTTGATAGAAGTCACACTTGTCAAATTTGACATATAGTTTGTGTTTCGTCAATGTTTGCAGAACTATACTTAATTTTTCATCATGTTCTTCCTCTATTTTTAAATAGACCAGAATATCGTCAATAAATACTACCACGAACTTGTCAGGTACTGATTGAAGATACTGTTCATCAGGCACATAAACATGGCTGGTGCATTAGTGAGTCTGAAAGGTATAACTACAAACTTGTAGTGTCCATATATTGTTCAAAAGGATGTTTTTCTTATGTCCTCGTATTTTATCGTAACTTGATGATAACCAGATCGTAAATCCAACTTTGAAAAGATCTTGGCCCCGCCTACTTGATCGAACAGATCATTTATCGTTGGTAAGGGGTATTTGTTCTTAATAGTCATTTTATTTAGTTGTCTATAATCGATACATAGTATTAGAGTGTTGTCTTTTTTTTTCACAAACAGGACTGGTGCCCCCCATGGTGAGACACTTGGTTTGAAATACTCTTTCTCCAACAATTTCTATAATTGTATTTTAAATTCTGTCAGTTTTGGTAGACTCATTCAGTATGGTGCATTTGAGATAGGGGATAAACCAGGTAGTAGGTCTATGGAAAAGTTTGTTTCCCTTCTAGGAGGTAATTCTTGTATCTCATCAACAAACGTGTCTCTGAATTCACGTAGGACAACGAAGTCTTCTAACTTTGGCTTAACTTATTTTTCTAACAGATTCGTCACTTGGATGGAATAAACTTGACATCCCTTCCTCATGCATTTCTTGAGTTGCATCGCTGAAACTTGTCTGACTGATACTGGTTTTGGTATAACTTAGGTTGTTCTAGCAGTGCCAAAATCGTCTTTATAGCTAAGTATCTTTGTATAACAATCTAGTATTGCTTTGTGTTGTTCCAACCAATCCATCCTGATAATCGTATCGTAAGATCCTAGTGGTAGGATGTTTAGATTTGTTCTTAAATATTGACCATCTAAGTTAAACTGAAAGTAAAAAATAAAGTCAACTACTTTCCTTTCAGTACCTGTTGTTATTTGTACAAGCCATGATTTTGCATGCTTTCATTTCTTAAGTTTATTTGACTCTACTACATCAGGGGTAATATAACTTAACGTAGCTCTAGGGTCAATTAGAACAGAAATTTGAGTGTTATTGATTTTACCTTCGATTTATACCACTAAGGACTGGTGGTCAGCTTGTTGACCATCTATGGGTACATTTATCCGATGCAGGCTTTTTCCCACATCTCCCACTGTCGAGGCTTCCTGCAAGTTATGAATAGTAGTTTTGTTTGCTGAAATTAAACATGGACAGTTCATCCTTAGATGAGGCTCTCTGCATTCCCAACACTTTAATGGCTTGCAGGAGTTGTCCCCAAACTTCCTCGTTCATAGGTTTATTGGTTTACTGATACTTTGCGTATTTGGATGATTGGAGTGAAAATGCTTCCTCAGAAAATTTTTTTCTACATTCCCATAACGAGCTGGCTGGTATCCCTTCTTCCACTGGTTCATTCCATCTTGCTTCTTATCCTTCCAGGATTTAGGAAAATCTACCCATTGTTTATACTGGTCATAGCACATTCATGCTTTCTTGAATACTTCACTCAATGATTTAGGGTTGTCAAACTCAATTTTGTCCCTGTAGGACTGTGGTAAACAACTTAAGAATCGCTGGATTTTTACCTTATCCTCCTGGATGTACGGTATGAACCTTAGTAATTCCAGAAATTTATTTATAAGGTCCTCCATTGTCATCTGTCCAAGTCGTAACTCGTAAAATTATTTCGTCTTCCTTTCATAATAGCTTTTAGAAAGGTATTGTTTCTTGAAATACTTCTTAAAGTCAGACCATTCCAACTGTTTCTCCTTTAGGCCCTTGGCCAATTTTAGGTTTTGCCACCAAATGTTGGCCTTCCTTTTCAGATTGTAGATGGACATTCTGACCTTCATGTTGTTGGAATAATTGTAGATCTGGAAGTATTTTTTTATGTCCAACTACCATGCCTCATCTTCTTCTCCTGTCCTAGATTCTCCATCAAAGGTAGCCGGTTTAATCTTTTAAAATTCTCCTTCAAGGTGGTCTACTTGTTTTCTTTTTCTGTCTGGTTTAGTTTTGTCTTCAGCTAAAGGTGTTCCTTCAAACAAACTATCTCCTTATTCTGTTTCCGTCCCAGAGTTCTTGGAGGCCCTTTTTCTGACTTCTTCATCATGGTTATCGTCCTTTGGGAGTTTCTTGGTGACTATACTGCATAGTAGGACTTCATTTATCTCTTGTTGTTCCTACTATGCTTTCTTCAATTTTTCATTGTCGGCTTTGAAAATCTGTAGTTCAACAATAACATTCCTCATTGTTTCCAATGCCTCCGTGGGTGAGCTTCCATCACTGTTCTGTCTTGGATCTCTAGGGGGTATCTGCTGCAAATTTCCTTCCATCCCGATTTCTGCATCGTCCTGAGCTTCCATAATTAGTACAAAGCATAAAAGACTTTCTGTTTGTAACCATAAGGTTTATTCTTTTTACATAAATCAGAATATATATACTAAGCAAATAATGCGGCCTTGTTGAGGCCCAATGTTGTAACTTTTTCTCTGATAACATATGTAATAAACCTCAATTTTGTCATAATTTTTTATTTTTTTTCTTCTAAGAGAATTATAATGTAAGTCTATATATGATAGATTTATAATAAGGGGATTAATCCTTAAAATCATAATATCCTATGTATTCAATTCATGTTTACTCTTCAATACTCATTTAAGTTTTACTCGTCTTTGTAAGTGGTTAAGTGTTAAAACCTTGTAGTAATGCAAAAGGTGGACATAGGCCTAGTACTTAGGTTTTCAACCTCTTATTAAACATCCACTCTCATACATGCACACAAGCCTAAACTTCAAGTCCCCAAAAAACTTTAGAGACTCAAGGAAGGGGGTCGAAATATTTTATTTAATGTTAGATTTAATGGTTTTGCTTTTGGTAAAGGTGACCGTGGACTTTGAGGGCTTCCTTGGGAATTATTTTGTTGACCGAATTCGTAACCCAATAATCTACTTGGTTGGAAGTGAATCCCTAAGGTGGTAGATGATTAAAGCTTCCAGGCTTAACTAACTCCAACCACCGCCACTAACTGAACTAGCAGTAAAAGGGTTTTTAGGAGATCCTTACTTGGCATCTTAATTTTATTAAATGTGACTAGATGTATTGACAGTCGAATTTAATTTTCTATCCAACCATTAAAGGAGGTGGAGGGGAAACGCAAGTCACCCTGTACCCTCCTCCAACCTGAATACTCCACTTCACTGTTGTCATATGGTCCATTTCCTCTTCATACCCACCACATTCAATATGCACGGGCTCATGTTTTAGGGTAGCAACGATGATTCATTTTCATCTTTGTGCCAATCTACTCTCAGTAGAATCCTGCGTTTTCCTCTGTTCTTGACTTTACTGTGCATGGGCATGGTAGCTTGGAGCATCTCCCATATTTCTCCTGTTCGGTATGTATCCATCCAAAATAATAATTTTACTATAGTTTTTGTCCTTTCTTTTTGGCTTACTGTTCTGGTATTATCCTGTTTATTGCCCGTAGGCCCTTCTTTCCCTCCTCCTCTACTCGTTGTTCTTTTATTACTATTCCTGGTTATGCTTCGTTGAAAAAGAAAATCGTATTTTTAAATGGGTTAGGGTCTTATACATGTCTGTATGCTAAGAAAATTTATTTTTTATTCTGGAACCTCTTTAGCAAGTTGTTTCCATCTGGGTTGTGAAAAGAAATAGGGGTCCATCCCAGATACTCTTTGATAACTCGTAAGATTGTGATTTTTCCTTATTTCAGAATCTCCCAGAAATAATAGTAGTTGGACAAACCCTTCAGAAAGGATTATACTCTGACTGAAGTTAAAGATGTTCAGTTAAGTTCTACGTGCCCCCCTTTGCTATTTCTGAGCGTCTTACCAGGCATACACGTTTGGGGTTTTAGCATCCTGTCGACCGTGCATTTCCTTAGAACTTATTTGTTGAGTGTTAGATAGATAATTGGTTTTGATCTATTGTTTACTTTATATTTCTGTAAGATGGATCTTGAGTTTATGATTTTATGTAGTTTCGTCATGTTCCAGCATTCGCATATTGGTTCTTGGATCTGTTCTTGTTTCGGTTATTCATTTATTCTTAACACTAATGATGGCCCCCTTTGGTTTTGCGATGGTAAACATCAAGAAGTTTAGGATTCCTCTTCCCCTTCCGAGTCTAGAGAAATACGTGGCTCTTCGCGATGGTGAAGGATAATCATATCCCTCTACTTAAGTTAAGTATTACTTTGGCGAACTCTTTCCTAAAATTGCTCGTTTCTTTTTTTATTTTATTTTATTTGTATTTCTGTTGAAAAAACATTTAAGGGTATTTCTTGTAACTCTGTGCATGGGTTTCGACCATGCAAGGACACATGCTCGGAGATTTCACCCCCTCTTAATAGGTACTCAGGTTCCATTTTTCCCCTGCCAAGAAGGCCTAGACGGTTAATGGTAGAAGAATTCAATTAAGGAACTATTTCTGTAATTGGTTCGATGTGTGTTATATTTTAACTTTGTTACTTCTTCTCACAGTCGAGTTTCGAGAGTCAACTTTAAATTTGTATATTTACCCAAGGATTAAATCAATTTCTTACTATGACTTGTATAAAGTATTATTCGAAGGAAAAAAATATGACTGATTTCTTTCCTATACTAGGACTGTGTTCTTGAAATTTCTGAAATGAAATGAATTGTGAATGGTATTTTATTTCCAACTCTTGTAGCCTTACTTCAATTCATTTTTAGCATCGTAGATCCTCGGCATACCTATAAGTGTGTTGGTAAATAAAAACACTTGTGTTTTCTCTTGTAATGTTTATCCTGGATTTGTAATAGTTTAGACCTATCTTTCTGTTGTGTTCGACCCGAGTGTACTCCAATTTTTGGAACTAAGTACCTAGTATTCTGAATGTATGAATGTCTGAGTTAATCATTTCCTTGTCAAGCTGGTGCAGCCGAAATCTTAAGCCTTGGGTATTCAAAAGAGTCTAGTATCTATCAGTGTAACGTGAATGGTGTCTTTGTGTTTTGATTATGGTGTAGTCCTTTACAATTTTATGCTACTAATTCTATGCCATCTCTTATAATGATTACTGAATGAACATTTACATATATATATTCATAAATATGGTCATAATTTTATTTGATACTTTGTAAACCCCTTATTAAATTAACCAGGCCTTTAAATCTGTACAGTTAAAAAAATGATATAATACTTCTGAAAATTCATTCCAGTTTTCTACAAATGTTTACACAGGTTTGAAAATCCACTACAGAAATGAACCCTTAAAGTCGTCTGGCTCATGATGATCTTATGACTGGTAGAAGATTTTTCAGGACTTGAAGTTTCGAAATTTTCATGATGAATTTAATGCTTGGAGAAGAATAGATCTATCCTAAGCACAACAAAAAACACAGTGGTTTTGTAAAATAGTTCATTGTCCAGATTCAATTCTATTACCACTACAGACAATATGTGTTGTTTATAAACCCGCACACTTGTACGTGGAACCTGTGATGACAATGAGTCACAATATAGTAGTAATATAAGTATATTCCTTAATAGAATATATGATTATCCAATATATGACCTACATAAACCATATAGATATAATCGTTTCTACAACAGATAATAAAATGTAATCATATATATATAAGTATATATACAGAATTGCTCAACTCCAAATATTTATGGATATATCTTCCTAATATTTCAGTTACATAAATGAACGTACTCCTGTAGATAGATCTGTTCTTTCAAGTTCAAGTGTAAATAGGTAATTCTTCCTAGAGATTTAACTTTTGACTGTAACTTCATACAAAAAAAAAACATATATCATCCATAGAAATTATTTCAGCTTAACACCAACAGATGCATAATATCAGATTACCCAAAATCATTCAAGCAAAGAAGGAGGAATCTAGCATATCTGAACCAATTCATGGAACGACAAACGGAACAACCACGTTCCTCCCAACTGTAGAATAGACAGGCAAAATCACTTGCCCGATTCACCCCCTAGCCTGACCATGAATCCACGAGAGCGAACTAGGAACTCCTCCTCAGCAATGTCCTTCAATTCCAGTAGATTCCTCTGGCTTCACGCTCACTCAGTAGTGTTCATAACAAGAAGTAAAAATCAATAGTCTCTTTCCTAGCATACTTGGCAGCGTCCTGCCTCCTCACACATGCTATTTATCAATTTGCCAAGGTCTTTTTCCCTCCCTTGGGAATTTTCACAGCTTTCTAGATCCCTAATTTTTAGGGGCTTCCAATGGAAAAATCACTGATTTTCCACTTGTAACAATTAGCCTAGAGGTAGTTCCAACATGTTCCCCACTCATGGAGTCGTGGTCAATTAAATTTAACATGGTTGTTCCATTTGTCCTCCCGAAATCAATATAAAATATTTGGTTTTTATACAAGTGTCACATTCAAATAGTTAGTCGGGTCAAATTAGGTCTCTGCCCAACAGTCATAATAATTAATTACAATTATCAAATTCAAAATTCAGAATTTCCATAAATGGAAAAAAATTTCGAAATTCGAATTTACTAAAAAAAGAATAAATTTTCAACAAATTTAATTTTCAAAAATAATTTATTTTTGGGGATGTCACATCCTTTCCCCCTTCAGTAAAACACTGTCCTCAATGTTCATCCCTTCCTTGGAATAGGATTGGATGAGATTTCTGCAAATCTCCCTCCAAATCCCAAGTGGCCTCCTCAGGACTAAAGTGCTTCCATTGCACCTTTACTTGAGTGACGACTCTGTTCCAAAGTGTTATTTCTCTCCAGTCCAGAATGCAAAGGAGTTCCACCTGGAACTCGCCTTCAGGTTCCACCTACACCAAGTTCCAATCAATCATATGAGTAGGGTCATGAATATATTTTTTTTAACAAAGAAACATGAAATACATTATGAATTCTTATATTAGTGGGAAGTGCAAGTTGGTATGCTATGGGTCCAATTCAAGCTAGTATCTCGAAGGGCCCAAAAAACCTGGGTGCCATCTTGGCATAGTTCCCTAACTTAAACGAGCTCTTTCGTGCTTTGACATTTAAATAAACATGGTCTCCTACTTCAAATTCCAAGTGTCTTCTTTTCTGATTTGACTAGCTCTTTTGTTTGTCCTCTGCTTGTTTCAAGTTTTGTTGTACCTTCCTTACCATGTTCTCCAGTTCTTGGAGCATCTCTGGTCCAACCATGAGTCTGTTAGCTGGGTTATCCCAACTAATTGGAGTCATATACTTTCCACTGTATAGTACTTCAAAAGGGCTCAACTTAGCCGAAGTTTGGTACCCATTGTTATATGAAAATTCTAACAAGTGCAGGGAGTCTTCCCACTTGCTCAGTTTTGTTCTTACATACATGCAGAGCATATCCTCAACAATTTGGATTATTCTTTTGGTTTGTCCATTTGTTTGTGGATGATAACTTGTACTAAAATTCAGATTAGTATTTAGCCCTGCAAACAATTCCTTCCAAAAAGAGGATGTGAATTTTACATCTCTATATGAAATCACCATGTTAGGAATACCATGTAGTCTAAAAATTTCTTTCATGAATATTTCAACAATATTTATAGCTTTAAAAGTAGACTTTACAGGAATAAAGTGTGTAGACTTACTGAGTTTATCGATTACAACCATGATAGAATCATTCTATTTCTGAGTTTTTGACAAACCTATTATAAAGTCCAGTGATATGGTCTCTTATTTCCATTCTGGTACTGGTAATGGCTGTAATAAGCCAGCTAAATGTTGGTGCTCGGCCTTAACCTGTTGATAGTCCTAGCACCTAGACAAGTATTTTGTTGTTTCGCCTTTCATATTAGGCCAGTAAAATAGTTTTCTAAGTGTTGTTATTGTTTTCTGGTAACCTGGATGGCCAGAATACAGTTTCTTATGTACTTCATCCAAAACTGTTAATTTTAACTCTGCTGAATCTGGTATGTAAAGTCTGTTTTTGAATCATAATAGTCCCTTTTTGTTGATACTTAGATCTGGTTTATCTGAGTTTGCGGTACTCTTTTGTAATTCTTCCATCATCTTAGTGTAATTTTTGTCGTTAATACCTGTCGTCCTTATCGTTTGTTCCAGATCACTTTCTGCCCTACTGATATTTATCTCAAATAACCCATGCACTCTTCTCCTTAAAGCATCTGCTACTTTATTTTACTTACCCTTGATATGTCTGACCTCGAAGTTGAATTCGCTCAAGAAGGCTAGCCATATTCCTTGTTTTGCATTAAGGTCTGGTTGGTTAAACAAATATATCACCCCACTATTATCCATCAATAGTGGAATTTTTTTTCCCATTATGTAGTGTCGCCACATTTTTAAGGCATGTATTACTGCTGCCAATTCTAAGTCATGAGTGAAATAATTTCGCTCCTGTTCTTTTAATTTCCGGTACTCATAACAAATAACGTATCCTTCCTAAGTTAGGACACCACCTAGTCCTTCTTTACTTGCATCAACACATATGATGAAGTCTTTATCTGGGTCTTCTACCTTCAATATGGGTGCAATTGTCAATAATTCCTTTAGTTTGTTGAAACTGCCTTAACACTTCTCTGACTAGTTAAACTTGGTCTCTTTCTTTTGTAATGACGTGATAGGGTAGGCTATCTTAGAAAACCATTCTATAAACCTGCTGTAATATCTGATGATTCCCATGAATGACCGGATATACGCTACATCCTTAGGTACCGGCCATTCCATAATGGCTTTTGTCTTCTCCGGGTCTACGACAATGCGTTCTACTAAAATTAGATTTCCTAGGTATTGTATTTCTTTTTGATATAAGTCACACTTGTCAAATTTGGTGTATAGCTTGTGTTTCCTCAGCGTTTGCAGAACTATACTTAAGTGTTCATCATGTTTTTCCTCCGTTTTTGAATAGACTAGAATATTATCGTTAAATACTACAACGAACTTATTTAGGTACTGACTGAAGATACTCTTCATCAGGCACATAAACGTGGTTGCTGCGTTAGTGAGTCCAAAAGGTATGACTACAAACTCGTAGTGTCCATATCTTGTCCGAAAAAATGCTGTGCTTATTTCCTCGTCTTTTATCCTAACTTGATGATAACCGGATCGTAAATCCAACTTTGAAAAGATATTGGCCCCATCTACTTGATCAGACAGATCATTTATCCTTGCTAAGAGGTATTTGTTCTTAATAGTCATTTTGTTCAGTTATCTATAATTGATACATAGTCTTAGAGTACCATCTTTCTTTTTCACAAAGAGGACTAGTGCCCCCCATGGTGAGACACTCGGTCTGATATACTCTTTGTCCAAGAATTCCTGTAATTGTATTTTAAATTCTATCAGTTCTGATAGACTCATTCGGTATGCTGCCTTTGAGATAGGGGTTGAACCAGGTAGTAGGTCTATGGAGAAGTCTATTTCCCTTCTAAGAGGTATTTCTGGTATCTCATCCACAAACGTCTTTGTGAATTCATGTAGGATAGCGAAGTCTTCTAACTTTGGCTTAACTTCTTTTTCTAACAAATTCGTCACTTGGATGGCATAAACTTGACATCCCTTCCTCATACATTTCTTGATTTGCATCGCTGAAACTTGTCTGACTGATACCGGTTTTGGTATACCTTGGGTTGTTCTAGCAATGCCAAAATCATCTTTATAGCTAAGTATCTTTGTATAACAATATAGTACTGCTTTTTGTTGTTCCAACCAATCCATCTCAATAATCATATCGTTAGATCCTAGTGGTAGGATGTTTAGATTTGTTCTTATATATTGACCATATAAGATGAACTCAAAGTCAGAAACAAAGTCAACTACTTTCCTTTTAGTACCTGTTGCTAGCTATACAAGCCATGATTTTGCGTGCTTCCGTTTCTTAATTTTATTTGACTCTACTACATCAGGGGTAATATAACTTAACGTAGCTCTAGGGTCAATTAGAATAGAAATTCAAGTGTTATTGATTTTACCTTCGATTTCTACCACCGAGGACTAGTGATCAGCTTGTCGACCATCTATGGCTGGATTTATCCGATGCAGGCTTCTGCCCATGTCTCCCACCATCGAGGCTTCCTGCAAGTTATGAATAGAAGTTATGTTTGCTGAAATTAAACATGGACAGTTACTCCTTAGATGAGGCTCTTTGCATTCCCAACACTTTAATGGCTCGCGGGAGTTATCCCCAAACTTCTTCATTCCCATATTTACTGATTTACCGCTGCTGTGCGTATTTGGATGATTGGAGTGAAAATCCTTCATCGAAAAAATTTTTGCTCCATTCCGATAAGGAGCCGGCTGGTGTCCCTTCTTCCGCTGGTTCATTTGATCTTTCTTCTTATCCTTCCAGGCATTGGGAAACTCTACCCATTGTTTATACTGGTCATAGCACATTCGTGCTTTACTGAATACTTCACTCAAGGATTTGGGGTTGTCAAACTCAATTATGTCCTTGTAGGACCGTGGTAAACATCTTAAGAATCGTTGGATTTTTACGTTATCCTCCCGGATGTACGGTAGAAACCTTAGTAATTCCTTAAATTTGTTTATAAGGTCCTCCATCATCATCTGTCCGAGTCATAACTCATAAAATTCTTTTGTCTTTTGTTCATAATAGCTTTTAGAAAAGTATTGTTTCTTGAAATACTTCTTAAAGTCAGACCATTCCAACTGTTTCTCCTTTAGGCCCTTGGCCAATTTTAGTTCTTGCCACCAAATGTTGGCCTTCCCTTTCTGATTGTATATGGCCATTCTGACCTTCATGTTGTTGTAATAATTGTAGATTTGGAAGTATTTTTTGATGTCCAACAACCATGCCTCAACTTCTTCTCCTAACCTGGATTCTCCATCAAAGGTAGCTGGTTTAATCTTTTTAGATTCTCCTTCAAGGTGGTCTACTTGTTTTCTTTTTCTATCTAGTTTGGTTTTGTCTTCAGCTGAAGGTGTTCCTTCAGATGAACTCTATCCGTTTTCTATTTCTGGCCCAGAGTTCTTGGAGGCCCTTTTGTTGACTTCTTCGTCATGGTTATCATCCTTTGGGATTTTCTTGGTGACTATACTATGCAGTAGGACTTCATTTATCTCTTGCTATTCCTGCTCTGCTTTCTTCAATTTTTCATTGTAAGCTTTGAAAATCTATAGTTAAACAATAAAATTCCTCATTGTTTCCAACACCTCCGTGGGTGAGCTTCCGTCACTGTTCTGTCTTGGATCTCCAGGGGGCCTTTGCTGCGGATTTCCTTCCATCTCGATTTCTGCATCATCCTGAGCTACCATAATTAATACAAAGCAAAAAAGGCTTTTTGTTTGTAAACATAAGGTTTATTAGTTTTACATAAATTAGAATATATATACTAAGCAACTAGTGTGGCCCTGTTTAGGCCCAGTGTTGTAACTTTTTCTCTGATACCATATGTAATAAACCTCAATTTCGTCATAATTTTTTTTTTTTCTTCTAAGAGAATTACGCTCTAAGTCTGTATGATAGATTTATAATAAAGGGATTAATCCTTAAAATTGTAATATCCTGTGTATTCAATTTTTGTTTACTCTTCAATACTCATTTAAGTTATACTTGTCTTCCTAAGTGGTTGAATGTTAAAACTTTGTAGTAATGTGAAAGGTGGACATAGGCCTAGTACTTAGGTTTTCATCCTCTTATTAAACATCCACTCTCATACACGCGCACAAGCGTAAACCTCAAGTCCCCGAAAAACTTTAGAGACTCAAGGAAGGGGGTTGAAATATTTTCTTTAACGTTAGATTAATGGTTTTTATTTTGGTAAAGGTGACCACGGACTTTGAGGGCTTCCTTGGGAATTATTCTGTTGACCGAATTCATAACCCAATAATCTACTTGGTTGGAAGAGAATCCCTAAGGTGGCAGATGATTAAACCTTCTAGGCTTAACTAACTCCAACCACTGTCACTAACTGAACTAGCAGCAAAAGGGTTTTAAGGAGATCCTTACTTGTCCTCTTAATTTTATTAAATGTGACTAGATGTATTGACAGTCAAATTTAATTTTCTATCCAGCCATTAATGGAGGTGGAGGGGAAACAAGACTCATTCTGTACCCTCCTCCAACCCGAATACTCCACTTCACTGCTGTCACATGGTGCATTTCCTCGTCATACCCGCCACATTCAATATGCGTGGCCTCGTGTTTTAGGGTAGAAGCCATGATTCATTTTCATCTTCGTGCCAATCTACTTTGAGTTGAATACTGTGTTTTCCTCTGTTCTTCACTTTACTATGCATGGAAATGGTGGCTTGGAGCATCTCCCATATTTCTCTTGTTTGGTATGTATCCATCCTAAATAATAATTTTAGTGTAGTTTTCATCCTTGTTTTTTAGCTTACTGTTCTGGTATTATCCTCTTTATTACCCATAGGCCCTTCTTTCCCTCCTCTTGTACTCATCATTCTTTTATTACTATTCCCGGTTATGCTTCTTCGAAAAAGAAAATCGTATGTTTAAATGGGTTAGGGTCTTATACATGCCTGTATGTTAAGCCTATTTATTTTTTATTCTGGAAGCTCTTTGGCAAGTTGTTTCTATTCGGGTTGTAAAAAGAAACAGGGGTCCATCCCAAATACTCTTTGATAACTTGTAAGACTGTGATTTTTCCTTATTTGAGAATCTCCTAGAAAGAATAGTAGTTGGCCAAACCCTTAAGCAGGGATTATACTCTGACTGAAGTTAAAGATGTTTGGTTAAGTTCTACGTGCGCCCCTTTGCTCTTTCTGAGTGTCTTAGCAGGCATACGCATTTGGGGTTTTGGCATCGTGTAAATCCTGCATTTCCTTAAAACTTATTTGTAGAGTGTTAGATAGATCATTGGTTTTGTTCTATTGTTTTCTTTATATTTCTATAAGATGGATCTTGAGTTTATACTTTTATGCAATTTGGTCATGTTCCAGGATTCATGTATTGGTTCTTGGATCTGTTCTTGTTTCAGTTATTCATTGATTCTTAACGCTAATGATGGGCCCCTTTGGTTTTACGAGGGTACCCATCAGGAAGTTTAGGACTCCTCTTCCCCTTCCAGGTCTGGAGAAATATGTGGCTCCTGGTGATGGCGAAGGATAATCATATCCCTCTACTTAAGTTAAGTATTACTTTGGCTAACTCTTCCCTAAAATTGCTCATTTTTTTTTTTTTTATTTGTATTTCTGTTGAACAAAACTTTAAGGGTATTTCTTGCAACTTTGTGCAGGGGTTTCGACCAAGTGAGGACACATGCTCGGAGATTTCAATTAAGTAACCATTTATGTAATTGGTTCACTGTGTGTTAGCTTTTAACTTTGTTACTCCTTCTCATAGTCAAGTTCCAAGAGTCAACATTAAATTTGTATATTTACCCAAGGATTAAATAGATTTCTTACTATGACTTGTATTAAGTATTATTCGAAGGAAAAATATATGACTGATTTCTTTCCTACACTGGGTCTGTGTTCTCGACATTTCTGAAATGAAATTAATTGTGAATGGTATTTTATTTCCATCTCTTGTAGCCTTACTTCAATTCATTTTTAGCATCGCAGATCCTCGACAGACCTATAAGTGTGTTGGTAAATAAAAACACTTTTGTTTTCTCTTGTAATGTTTATCCTGGATCTGTAATAGTTTAGACCTATCTTTCTGTTGTGCTCGACCCGAGTGTACTCCAATTTCCGAAACTAAGTACCTAGTTTTCTGAACATACAAATGTCCGAGTTAATTGTTTCCTTGTCAAGCCGGTGTAGCCGAAATATTAAGCCTTGGGTATTCATAAGAGTCTGGATTCTATCAGTGTAATGTGAATGATGTCTCCGTGTTTTGATTCTGGTGTAATGCTTTACAATTGTATGCTACTAATTCTATGACATCGATCATAATGATTACTGAATGAACATTTACATATATATATATATTCATAATTGTGGTTATAAGTTTGTTTGATACTTCGTAAAACCCTTATTAAATTAATCTGGCCTTTAAATCTGTACAGTAAAAAAAAAGATATAATACTTCTGAAAATTCGTTTCCGTTTTCTACAAATGTTTACACAGGTTTGAAAATCCACTATAGAAATGAACCCTTAAAGTCTTATGGCTCATGATGATCGTATGACAGGTAGAATATTTTCCAGGACTTGAAGTTTCAAAATTTGCATGACGAATTTAATGCTTGGAGTATAATAGATCTATCCTAAGCACGACAAAAAACACAATGCTTTTGTAAAATAGTTCATTTTCCAGATTCAATTCTCTTACTACTACAGACAATATGTGTTGTTTATAAACCCGTACACTTGTACGTGGAACCTGTGACAACAACAAGTCACAATATAGTAGTAATATAAGTATATTCCTTAATAGAATAGATGATTATCCAATATATGACCTACATAAATGATATAGATATAATCATTCCTACAACAGATAATAAAATGTAATCATATATATATAGGTATATATACAAAATTGCTCAGCTCCAAATATTTATGGATAGATCTTCCTAATATTTCAGTTACAGAAATGAACGTACTCTTGTAGATAGATCTACTCTTTCAATTTCAAGTGTACATAGGTAATTCTTCCTAGAGATTTAACTTTTGACTGTAACTTCATACAAAAAAAAAACATATATCGTCCATGGAAATTATTTCAGCTTAACACCAACATATGCATAATATCATATTACCCAAAATCATTCAAGAAAAGAAGGAGGAATCTAACATATCTGAACCAATTCGCGGTACAACAAAGGGAACAACCACCTTCCTCCCAACTGTAGAATAGAAACCAAAATCATTTGCCTGATTCACCCCCTAGCCTGACCACGAATCCATGAGAGTGAACTAGGAACTCCTCCTCAGAAATGTCCTTCAATTCCAATAGATTCCTCTTGCCTCACACTCACTCAGTAGTGTTCATAATAGCAAGTAAAAATCAATAGTCTCTTTCCCAACATACTTGGCAATGTCCTGTCTCCTCACATATGCTATTTATCAATTTGCCTAGGCCTTTTTCCCTCCCTTGGGAATTTTCGCAGCTTTCTAGATCCCTGATTTTTAGGGGCCGCCAATGGCCAAATCAGTGATTTTCCTCTTGTAACAATCAGCCTAGAGGTAGTTCCAACATGTTCCCTACTCATGGAGTCATGGTCAGTTAAATTTAGCATGGTTGTTCCATTTGTCCTCTTGAAATCAATATAAAATATTATGTTTTTATACAAGTGTCATATTGAAATAGTTTGTTGGGTCAAATTAGGTCTCTTCCGAACAATCATAATAATTAATTACAGTTATCAAATTCGAAATTCGAAATTGCCATAAATGGAAAAAAAATTCCAAATTCGAATTTACTAAAAACGGAATAAATTTTCAACAAATTTAATTTTCAAAAATAATTTATTTTTGGGGATGTCACATTACAGTCTGTGTAGTTGTAGTGAAAATCAACAAAAATAATAGGTTCTCACATGCCAACACAATCTTGTAAGAGAAGTTTCAGTAGAAGAGGGGACTATGAAATAAATATGGCTAAAAGGTCATGTGTCAGTTGCATGCACATGAAGGTGCAATACAATAGATGTTTAAATATGATGAATTGGGTTGGAATACATGTGAGAATATAGTTGTTGATTTGGAACGTAGTGAGACAAGTGCAGGAGAAAAGGACCTATAGGGCCAAGATTTCCCTCGGTAATTAATATTTGAGAATGAGGATTTCAACATTCTTCCTGGAAAGGAACTCCAACCAATTCGATATGCTTTGGATGGTAAACTACCACGACATTGAATTTCTGACAGTAAGGCTCCACCTTGTGGTGTCATTGGTGAGATGAATGACCATTAGATCTGACAGATGCGACTACAATATGTTGGATATTATATTCTCTAAGGTTTTCATGGATATGGAATCGATTGTGGGAGGATAGAGATATTATGGTTTCGGAATATATGGAGAGAGGTATAGATTGGGAATTTCTCTATAAAGGAATTTACATCGTTTAAAGAGGACAAAACATTGGAATACCCATTTAAAGGGGAGATTGTAAAGGATGAGACAAAGGAGGTTGTCTAGTAGTGTAGACAATCAGTTCAAATCTATGCCCATTTCTGGAATAACACTGATTCCCAAAGTACACATGCAACCACTTAAAAGGTTCAAGAGAAATATGGATGGATTATGCACCCACATAAATTTATCAGAGTCTAAAAGGTGCAAAACAAGTCTGGCATGAATGATAAGGTTGAGGGTATTCTTGTAGGGTTCCATTCATCGTTCCTTTGTAATTTTGGATCTAATGATATTCTGAGCATTACACCTACAGTGGCATAAGTGCATGGATAGTAACAACAATAAAGGTGATGGGGAGTACTAAAACTCTATTGTAAATAGGCATTGTAGATGAGAGTGGTGAGTTAAGAATGGATGAAGGAATTTTTCTTTTGTTCCTCACCTAGGTGATCCCTAAACTCTTTGGAAGAGGAAGAGAGGAGTAAAAACACTTATATGGGTTCTGGGATAGATAATTTATTATAGAACAACAACATAATTTAGACTTTGGTTTTCATATCCCTAGACAATGATAAGGAATTATGAATGTGGACTCGACCCTATGTGAATGGAGGATTCATCATCTACAGGCTTATTGAGAAATACTATCACAAGGTCACCACCTTGATCATTATATATAGCATGAATAGGAAATGTGTTTGCAAGGATCACTGCAACAAATTTTAGAATAATAAATATTATTGTTTTTCTCTTATTTTGTTTTGGGAAAGTTATCATGGAAATTCTTGTTCCATGGAGATGTTCTTGTTCTTGTTCTAGGCAAGTTACCATGGATACCTAGTTAGTAGATTGTGGTTCTTTTAGGCACATGTCATTTTAACAACATTCTTATACTATGTGAAAGTCATGGATATTCTTCAATAAGAACAAGGATGATGTCTTCAATAGATTCTAAGAGTTCAGGGCTCAGGTAGAGAACCTGACAGAGAGGAAGATCAATATCAACACAAATATTTGATGAGGAGTGATTGCGATGGACATGAGAAGCAGTGACAAACCCTATGTAGTTGATACCACATGAAACTTGTGTCAATGTGTTGATGTGGTGTTTACCATGATGTTGCGTGTTTTGGTAAATGGAAATATTGTCACATAGTCACAGAGGGAGCAGCCAGTGAGGTAGACTAGACAATTAGGGTTTTCAATGACAAAGGGAGTTGGCCTTTGAGTTCGATATGATGGATCTTGGTCTAGTGCACTATTACTTGGGACTAGATGTATGGAAAAATCTTAGTTAAATATTCCTAGTTCAAGGGAAGTATGTAGTGGAAATCTTGAAGAGGTTCGGGATATTGGATTGCAAGGCAATGGATACACCTATGGTATCAAATATAAAGTAGTTGTAGGATACGAATTTAAATACTATGGAATTTATGTTATACAGGAAGATGGTGGGTGTGTTCATGTATTTGATGAATACATGACCATAATTATGTTTTTCTATGAACACCCTTAGTCAATACATGGTTGACCCCAAACTTGTTCAC
>JASDQU010244138.1:5793-28487 GCA_032191745.1 Picea mariana | reverse complement strand
AGTTGGAGTTTCTCCATTCTTGATTCACCTTCCTTGTGTCCTCATCATGAATTTCATGGGATGCATTTTCACTTTCAGGTGTCTTCTCTGTTATGAAATTTTTCAATACTTCCATGATATCCCCTTTTAAACCATCCATCTTAGTATCCAACTTAGCTTCCATTGAATCCATCTTCTTTTGTAGTTCATTTATGTCCCTACACATTTCTTCACCTTCATCAAGAGTCGAAGTAGGATTTTCTGGAGGCTTATTTGGTGTAGAAGTTCCCTTTTTTGGTGGCATGTTGGCCAAGTATCACTTTTGAACCATGATTTTGAGGTGGTTCTGCTAGACAATATTTCTTCTGTTGTATCTCCCATGTTTCGGCCCTTCTGGGTATGAAACTTTATTTTATGTAGTTCTATGATATTTCTTCTCTATAATTCCATAGGTCTAATCAAAATTGGATGTGCCAAGTGGAATTTACGATAACTTCCCCACAACTTGACGATTTTTGGCCTTTCCAGGCGATCTCACTTGTATAGCATGCCCCGCACAAAATAATTGATATAAAATACTTAAACTCATACCAGAAATACTAAAGATTGTCCACGATCTAATGAAACTAGTCCCACTCAATTTGGATACTCTAGGAAGAAGTTATGATTTTATTACCTGGAACACCTTCTTGAGACTAGTCAATAGGACTAGTCAGATACCCTATCTTACACACGGTGTATCTTCAAATTTAAGATGACCTAGAAGCTGAATGTTTTACCACAGATACCTTACTAATTTTTGTAAATAGCCAATGGGGTTCAGGGTCTGAAACATTATAGAAACGTTTTCATAGAAAAAATTCTGCAATGACTTAGTTAAGGATGATTCCAGAACCCTATCTTGTATAGGTTGTATCTCTGAAAGTATAAGGCCTCAAAAGCTGAATTTTGAGCCCAATGTACCTTGATCCGTCTACTAAATATCATCCAATCCGTTCCTTCTGAAACATTGTAGAAAACAAGTTATAGCAAAAATTCCAAGGTGTCTCAGATGTAGCAGCGAAACCCCAAGACCTTGAGCTCTGATACCATATGTTAACAACCAAATATCAATATAGCATAGAAAAACCTCAGAAAAAGTACTCAACACCTTGAAAAAAAGATAATTTAAGATACTAAGCCTCTTCAAGGGGGCAACCTCCTTTTACCCCACTTAAATGTTCAAGTACAAGATGATTCAAAATGAAAATGTCTCCTTGGTATATATAGGAGACTAGGAGGTCTAATTACAAGTAATAGCCTAAATATGACATAAATAAAATAACATTACTAATATAATATGCCCCAACTAAGGGGTAATGAGCCAATATTAGGGCTTAACAGGATGTTATAACATATCATTCAGTGAGATGTTCAATTAATTAAAGTCTTTCCACCACCTAAGTCTATCGAACCTCATGTTACCTTGCAATTTCCTCAATATATAGTTGAAGTTGTGTTTCCTCCTCCTTCATAAAGTATTTGGGAACCTCTATATCTTGACTCACCTACTAGTTCGAGTGATCCACCTGAATTTTTTGAAGATACTAGATTTGTTCCCACTACTACCCCCTCTCTTCTAGTTTGGGAACACTAGACACTTGAGTCTATAGGTTCTGAGATTGGTTATCCATCCAACACTCGAAGGATGAGATCTAATTTTTCTCTCATGCAAAGAATTGTTAGTCATAGATGATCCCTCCATTTATTTAGAATATAAAGGAAAACCATAATGAGAGAATAAAATGGTTGTTTAATATGATTCTTTGATCAAGAACAACACTTGGAATCTTGTCCCACTTCCTCTTGCTAAGAATATGTTTGGTTGCAAATGGATTTATAAAACAAAATTCACTACAAAAGGATAGATTGAAAAGCATAAAGAACGATTGGTCACTAATGTATATCATTAAATGGAGGGTATATATTATACTGAAACATTTTTTCCTCTTGCTAAAATGAAGACAATCAAAACCATCATTTATGTTGTTGCATGATCCTTTCAATGGGAAATCAACAAATGGATGTGAAGAGTGAATTTTTAAATAGAGATCTTCATGAATAAATTGATATGCAACAACCACCTAGTTTTATCTCCTCTAAAACTTCAATTTTGGTGTGAAGGTTGAATTTTAGCATCCCCTTCCTCCAAGATGAGCCACACCACAGAAAAACCCAACTTATATCACCAATGAATATTTGAATTTATTTGAATTCTTCCCATTAGTACTTTGATACCATTTAATGATTACCATGCCCCAAATATGCAAAAAAATGTAATTTACCATCATGCAATTCATGCATAAATATGTACAATTAAATCATAACCGATTGGAAAAAAACAATCACATGTAAATCATTAAAAATACATAAAAGACATATATCTTTTAATTCAAAATAAACTACTATTTGTAGAGCCCAGACGTTCCTCCTAGTCGTAGACTATGTTGTTCATTCACTTTCAACAACAGGTCACCCTAAGTTAGTACTATGAATACACTAGGGAAAAGGATACCTAAGATAGCACAGTAAAATGTAGGCCCAGGTTACAACTCTAGCAATAGTTCCCACCTCACATCCTTTCATTCCTCGTAACCTATCCCACCCAAGGAAGTGTACCCATTCTCTATTCAATAGTCCTTCAGTTGTCCCACTTACCTTCCAAGCTATTAGAAACAATGCATCCGAGAAGTATTAGATATCTATAGCAGTTGGAACACATGATTTCTCTAAGAATTTCCACAACCACTCGGCCAACACATAGGGAAAAATATTTCCAACAATTCTCTTACCCAAAGAGAATGCTCCACGAGCTTGAAAATATGTTTTTTCATCCCAAACCACCAAGTATTTACTAGGTAACAATCAAATCCACCCCTTCCACTCTCCAAGAATAGGTATGGATTATAAAATGATTGGAAAAAATAATGATAATTACACTAATTCCCAACATTATATATGCATGTGCCTAACTTGACACATGGTACTCAAAGAACCTGCTTTTTCTCCACTTGGTGATGCGTTCCTCCCACATAGGAACTTAAGATAAAAGATAACAGATGATGTTTTGAATTGGGAATACTATTATTCTATTCCTTGGCTTAAGACCCCTTCACTTAGCCTGACCCTATTGTGGAGTCCTACACCCCCATACTCTTTTTGTTTAATTTGGTTTGCAGAAGTGATGTACTTTATTAATACAATAATGTGTGATTACATATTAAATTTGTTAGACTTATTGGCCTTTCATCTCATAGGATCCTTGGCCTAAATCAAACAGGAATTTTGGCCTTAAAACATATATGAAAGGGCACTCTGGCCCAAAACATACTAACTCACTAGCCTATAGAGAATATTTACATTTACAATTGGGGTTCGGCCTAGGGGTATTACATTCCCCTCCCCCTTATTTATGCACTATCTAAAGTGCATTATATACACATGTACAAGAAAAATTCTTCAAAAATATATGAAAAGATGTAGGTACTCTTCATGCATGACATATTTATGTTCCCACGTTGCATCTTCAAGACTGTAACAGGTCCATTGGACCTTTACCAACCCTATTTCTTAACTCTTGAGTAGCTTGAAATTCCTGTCCAATATGCACCAACGGAACTTTTAAGTCACCTTATTGCTCCACATCAATCACATTCCAATCAATTACATGATTAACATGAAAAAAATTCTTTTTAAGAAAAGACACATGAAACACATTATGAATAGAAATGAATTTGAACCAATATAATTTCACATAAAAAATGTATATCATATTGTTTCCTGGTTGATGTTCACGACATCAACCTTTTATCACAATTATACTTTGGCTATTTCATAGCCTATTGACCTGCAGATTAGTATATTACACAAACCCATACCTATCCATGCATTATCATCATGCAAATTCATTTAATCATAATCTCAATCCAATATCCACGTACCAACAACTTTAAATGTCAAATTTTCAAGTTAGATATAGATTGCATAATATCTAGCATAATTCAAATAGAGTTAAACATTCATTGAATTGACATTCACATAGGGTCATATGTCTTAAAAGTTCAAGTGTATCATTAATAGTTTCACAATGAATATAAAATAAAGGTACTAAAGACTTAGGTAATTCTGGTTTTCTAAGTCAAAAGTTGGCATTACATACACCCAACCTTCGAAAAAACATATTCCCAAGGTGGTCAAAAGTGAGGGATGATGTGATCGTAAGATATCGACATTCTCCCAAGTAGCAAATCCTGAGCTATACTTGTCCCATTGGACCTTAACTTGGTCTACCAAATGGTTCCTGAGTTGTCAGACCCTACGACCCAATATTCATAATGGTTCGACCTTGAGGGTTCCCACATCCAATACCCGCAATTCCTTCCAATTTAGTTTAAGGGATTTGTTAGCAACATAATGACATAAAACAGATACATGAAAAAAATTATGACTTTTATGCAAGTGGGGTGGACGTACAAGACGATAGGAAAGGAGTCCAACTCTCTGTTATATTTTGAATGGTCCTATAAATCGAGGCGACAACTTTGTCCCCTTCCCAAACCGAATGGTACTCATATTAGGTGTGATACAAACAAAAACTTTATCTCCCACTTTATAACTTCGATCAATCTTATGTGCATCAACATAAATTGTATTTCTATCATGTGATTCCTTTAGTCGCTTCCTAATCTGAATCACCTGTTCCTCCATCTCTTGAATCAATTATGGCCCAACTGTCACTTGGTCTTCTAACCTTTCCCAACTTAATAGTGTTCTACATAGCCTTCCATATAGAGCTTCGTAGGGTGGAATTCCAATGGAGCTATGAAAACTGTTATTTTAGGCGAACTCTACCAAAGGTAGGTACTAACACCAATGGGTTTGATTATCCACAACATGAATCCTAAGCATGTCTTCCATAACCGGATTTACTCTCTCAATTTTCCCATCTATTTTAGGATGATAAGTTGTGCTTAAGTTGACGCAGCCGCACTCCTCGGATCACATTCGCTTCCTCAGGACCTTCTTTCTTATGGCCCAAAGAACTCTAAGGTTCTTCTATTTCCCTATCGGGAAATCTACACCCACAGTTCTCTTCGCGCAATCCCCTTCCTTGACTTATCAGAGGATCGAAACTCGTGGCTTTGCAAGTTCACTGTCGATCACTGGATTCTCGAATCCCCGAGACCCGATGGTCATTCAATCGCTGAATTTTCTCTTACTCTGTCGGGACTTCCCCACTATCGCTATCTCGCCACTGATGACTTCGCTACTCGCAAGGTCGAATAACTTCCATGTCGACTACTGATGCCCGAGACGTTGAAACTCACGATCTCGTTCCCTCGCAACTTGACTTCGCGTGGGGTCGAATAACTTCTACGTCGACTCCCAATGTCCGAGATGTCGAAACTTGCGATCTCGTTCACTCGCGACTTCGCTTCTCGCAAGGTCAAATAACTTCTACGTTGGCTCCTGATATAGGATATCACGAGTAGATCTGACGGTCCTCGTGACTTGGAATGACGGCTCCTGCCCTCCTAAACCTCCAACCTCTTCCAACCTACACTGTAACCTCCTTGCACCTCCACAAGATCCAACTGCCCTTGGAGCTTCGGGAAATCTCCTCGGAGAAATTCATCCGTCCGTTTCTTCCCTATACAATCCAGAAAATGACAAAGGGTTCTTCCACAGAACTCGTCACCTTGCACACAAACCTACAACACTCCTTGCAACCTTCAAGGCACAACTTTCTTTCTTTTCCTTCAACGAATTTGAAGGCCTACCCCTCCTGACCTTTCTTACGACTTCTAGGTCCTCCAAAAGAAACTCTTTACACACACTCCTTGCGGCAAATCTTCAACCACGACCAAGTGTTAAAGCCTTCGACCCAGCGCACTCCTGCAGCAGCAGTCTTTCAATCCCTTCACTCAGAATCGCAACTCTGAGTCTAAACTTAGCCTGCACACTCCTTGCATGGCTCCTGTGCCCAATTGCACCCCTGGGACGAACGAGAACAAAATCTATCTCTAGCTGAACCTTTCTGTCAACGCACTCCTTGTGGACAATTCGACTACACTCCTTGCAGGAATCCCTTGGCCCAATTAGAGAAACAATTGAAACTCCTTCACGCTTTCTCTCAAACTTCAATTCAACCATGAAATCACATACATAGCATATAAAAGAAAATGTATAACAGGATGCAAACCTTCATGAGCATATTAGCATAAATACACAGAGAATAACACAAACCATGAAATTGAATCAAAGTTTTTCTATTAATTCAACATCTGTACATGGGTGTTCTTCATACAATTCTCTGCATTCCCTCTCTTCTGAATGCTCTCAATTCTTCAGAATAATCTTACAATGATGAAATGAAGGTGTCTATATCCCATTTCGCTCTTGCGCTCTAAAGCTATCAAATCTAGAGTTAAATATTCTATCTACCAGCATTAACTATATTAAATGATGACTATCTACCTAAGGATGAGAGCTATCTTCTCAAGGTCCATTAAAATATACAAAGTGCACCTTCATAAATGACTTTATTAAAGACTTGCACAACAATCTCAAAGTGAAATTCAAAAATACATTATGCTGGCTTGTCCAGCTGTCCTTTGTTTCTGCGTTGGCTCACTTGACGTGGGCGATGCTCCTGCATCATACTCCCTCGCTTGAAAATTTTCATGGACTCCTATCCATGAGCTCCTGCACGGTCTGTCCATGCTTCTGTATGACTTCTTCGCTCTCCCAGCTAGCATCTTCCATTGGATGGTTCTTCCACTTGACCAAATACTCGAAGTATTCTTTTCTTCTGGTCTTCTTACCCACTCTCTTGTCCAGTATGCATTCCATCTACGGCTTCTCTGCAATTGGCAATTATTTCATTCACTGGATCAATGGCTCCTCAGTTCCTGTCTTCGCTTCTCCAGCTTTGTATGGGTATAAGTCTGCGATTTTGAATATCAGATATATCCTGATGCCATCCGACAACTCGATCTCATAGGCATTTTCTCTGAATTTTCTCAAGACCTTGCATGGCCCGATTTTCTTCAGCTTGAGTTTATTGTATGTTACCCTTGGGAATATTTCCTTCCTCAAGTGTGCCAAAACTAGATCACCAACTTCAAACTGAAGTTGTCTCTGATGCTGATATGCTCTGCGCTTATACTCCTGACTTGAATCTTGCAGTCGTTGCTTCACCCTACTGTGAAGTTCTTTCATTGCCTTAGCAAAATCTTCTGCACTAGCACTGCTAGTAGCAATCTGTCCTGAATCCCTCAGTTCAAACACTCCCCTTAGCTGTGTACCATACACAATCTTAAATGGACTCTTACCTGTGCTTCGATTCACTGAATCGTTGTATGCAAACTCTGCCTGTGGCAATATGTGATCCCAAATACTGTGGTGTTCTGTCAGTAAGCTTCTCAGTAAGTCTCCCAGACTTCTGTTGACCACTTCCGTCTGTCCATCCGTCTGAGGATGATAAGCTGAACTAAATGCCAAGTTAGTTCCCAGCTTCTTCCATAGCGTCCTCCAAAAATGCCCAACAAATTTAGTGTCTCTATCTGAAACTATGCTTTTCGGCAATCCATGAAGTCGAATGACCTCTTTGAAAAACATATTTGTGATGTGTGTCACATCACTGGTCTTCTAGCATGGAATGAAATGTGCCATCTTCGAAAACCTGTCCACTACTACAAAAACTGAATCAACACCTCTTTGCATCCTTGGCAACCCCAATACAAAATCCATGCTGATCGCCTCCCATGGCCTCTCTGGTATGGGCAATGGATGATAAAAACCTGCATTCTGCTTTCTCCCCTTTGAATGATGGCAAACTCTACATCTGTCAACAAACCTCTTGACATCTGCTCGCATCCCTGGCAAAAAATATGACTCATTCATCTTCGCGAATGTTTTTTCATGGCCAAAATGACCTGCCAAGCCTCCGTTGTGTTTCTCCTTCAACAGGTTCTCCCTCATGGAGCATTTTGGAATACACAGTTGATTGCCTTTGAACAACAATCCCTCCTGGATTTTATAGTCTATCCATGGGCTTCTGTCTCTGAGAACTAGATTCTTAGCTACTTCATATGCTTCTGGAAAATCTGCATCACCTGCATACATATTCCTGAGGTTGTCAAAACCCAATGTTTTGACTCGAAAATCCTGTAGAAACAAACATTTCCTTCTCAAAGCATCAGCCACTTTGTTAGCAGTACCCGAAATATGTTTAATCACAAACGTGAAATTTTTCATATACTCTACCCATTTTGCATGTTTCTGATTCAACTTCTCCTGTTGAGTCACAAACTGTAATGCATGGTTATCACTGTACAATACAAATTCTTTTGGGATCAAGTAATGCCTCCACTTCTTCAACGCCTGTATGATAGCATAGAATTCTTTATCATATGTGGAGTATTTCAATTTCACCTCATCCATCTTCTCACTGAAATATGCAACCGGCTTGTCTTCTTGACTCAAGACTGCTCCTATGGCAAATCCACTTGCATCACATTTCACCTGAAATGTTTTCTGGAAATCCGACAACACCAACACTGGTTGTTTCGTGATCTTCCGCTTCAACAGATTGAAGCTCTTTTCAGCCTCTGTTGTCCAGTGAAAATACTTATGCCGCTTCTTCACTGTATCCATCATAGATGCGCTAATTCCACTGAAATTCCTGATGAATTTTCTGTAGAAACTAGCCAAACCATGAAAACTTCTCACCTAGAAAATATTTCTCAGTGATGGCCAATTTTTAATCACTTCTACCTTATCCGGATCCATATTCAACTCATTAGCCGAAATAACAAAACCCAAGTAAATGAGATCTGTCTTCATAAATGAGGACTTCTTCATATTAATCAACAACTTTTCCTGCTGTAGCTTCTTCATCACAATGGTCAAATGCTTCAAGTGTTCAACCTCTGATTTACTGTAAATCAGTATGTCATCCAAATAAACAATGACAAATTTTCTGATGAACTCCTTCAGGACTTCGTTCATCAACCTCATAAAGGTACTTGGCACATTCGTCAAGCCAAATAGCATGACTAGCCATTCATACAATCCTTCGTTTGTTTTGAAGGTTGTCTTCCACTCATCTCCTTCTCTCATGCGAATCTGGTGATATCCGCCTTTCAAATCTATCTTTGAAAAATACCTTTCCCTGCTCAGGAAATCCATTAGATCATCCATTCTCAGCAATGGGAACCTGTATCTAATGGTTATCTTGTTGATTTCCCTTGAGTCGGTACACATCCTCCATCCTTTGTCTTTCTTGGGACTGAGTACTGTTGGAACAACACATGGACTCAAGTTTTCTCTGACCAACCCTTTGTCCAGCAGCTCCTGGACCTACTTCTTGACCTCCTCATTTTCTTGCGGCATCAACCTATACGCGGCTTTATTTAGTAAACTTGCTCCTGGTATGAGGTCTATATGGTGACTCACACTCCTCATCGGTGGAAACGAACGAGGTAATTCGTCCACTATGATGTCAGCGAACTCTTCCAGCAGTTCCTGAACTTCATCTGGTAGATCATCCACTCATGTACTAGTCAGAACAATCCTTGGCTTCCTGACCACAAAGAATTGTGGATCTTCATTCTTCTTCACCTCTGTAAGAAGCTCCTTCCCACTCATGAGAAGTATTATGTTGCTAACTTCCGGCTCCACCTCCTTATCCTTTATCAGAAGCAGCCTATGTGTCCTCCCATTCTTCTCCAGAGTATATATGTTCATTCTCCCATCATGAATCACATTTATGTCATATTGCCATGGTCTACCTAGCAATAGATGACATACATCTGTAGGAATGACATCACAGAGTACTTTATCATTATACCCTCCTATCTTGAAGTCAACTAAACACTGTTTAGTGACACATACATGATGTCCCTTCTGTAGCCATGAAACCTTGTATAGATTTGGGTGATCAGTTGTCTCCAGCTCCAGATTTTCCACCATATCGGTTGAAACGAGATTATCTGTGCTACCACTGTCTACGATAACCTTGCACACCCTATCCTTGGTCTTGCAAGTTGTTCTGAACAGTCTGGTCCTTTGAGCTGAGTCCTCCACCTCCTTTCCAGGTGCTAAGAGAACCTTACGCATCATCAATGACCTTCCACCTTCTGTGTCTTTAGCCTCAACATCCCGTCTATGCGCTTTGGTGATGTGAGCTTCTCCAATGTCCTTCTTTTTCTCTGGACACTCGTATGATTTGTGCCCATTCTTCCCACATGTGAAGCATGTGATTACTTCGCCTCTTCCTCTACCTCGACCCCTAGTATGAGGAAGAGTGTTTTCATCAGCATAATCTCCTTTCTTCTCATTATGCTGTCCTCTTTGTTCAACATATGGCCCTCGCTGTGAGGTTCCGCCTCTTTCAGCTTTACCCTGAGGTTTCTTCCATTCCTCCTTGGGCTTCTGATATTTCTCCTGGGCAACTACCTTGCCTTTGGGCTGACTCTTGTCTCGCCCTCGTTGTCCTTGCTTTCAGCTAAGCTTCTCCTCAGCTTTCAAAGCCATCTGATAAGCATCCTCTACTGTTCGGATGGTTACCATGCTCAATTCATCCTGAATGTCGTATCTCAGACCATTCAGATATCTAGAAACCTTCTCATCATCGCTCTCCCGATGACCTACTCTGATGTTCAGTCGATAGAATTCCTTAGTGTATTCTTTCATTGTCATCAGTTTCTGTCTCAGGTTTTGCATTCTCCTGAACAGAGTGATTTGATAGTCTTTTGGGATGAATTTCACCTTCATCTTTGCAATCATTCGATCCCAACTCTTGAACTTTTGTTTGCATTTGCAGCATCTATCTGCTTGTAGCTAATCCCACCACAATGCTGCATGTCCTTTCAAGCACGTGACATCATGCTTGACTTTCTTATCTTCTTCGACATCTTCATAATCGAAGTATGTGTCGAGAGCTCTAATCCAATCTAGCAGCTCCTCGGCATCCAGATTTCCTTCATAGACTGGAATATCCATTTTCGCCTTCGCACCCATCCTGGCAATGGTTTTAATTAATCGCTCAGTTGATGCGTCTTCGGTTGCAATTTCTTCTTCTTCGCGTTCGGCTTCAACTTCATCCTCCGAATCACTGAAATTCCCTGCACTAGTTGTGCATCTCTTAGCTGTCTCCATGTCTTTGAGCCTTGCTCGGAGATCTCTCATCTGTCTCTCCATTTCTGGATTGACTACCTGCCTGCCTCTTCTCCTCACCTCTCTATCTTCTGGATCAGGTGATTTCCTTTCTCTTCTTGGCGGCATGGTGAATTTCCTTCTCCTTTGCTACAGAAAGCAAAGAGACAATCCCACTCTGATACCAAACCTGACGCAGCCGCACTCCTTGGAGCACGTCCACTTCCTCAGGACCTTCTTTCTTATGGACCAAAGAACTCTAAGGTTCTTCTATTTCTCTATCGGGAAATCTGCACCCACAGTTCTCTTCGCGTGATCCCCTTCCTTGACTTATCAGAGGATCAGAACTCGCAGCTTCGCAAGTTCACTGTCGATCACTGTATTCTTGAATCCCCGAGACCCGATGGTCATTCAATCGCTGACTTTTCTCTTACTCTGTCGGGACTTCTGCGCTATCGCAATCTCGCCACTTGCTACTTCGCTACTCGCAAGTTCGAATAACTTCTACGTCGACTCCCAATGTCCGAGATGTCGAAACTCGTGATCTCGTTCCCTCGCGACTTCGCTTCTCGCAAGGCCAAATAACTTCTACGTTGGCTCCCGATATACGATATCACGAGTAGATCTGATGGCCCTCGTGACTCGAAACGACGACTCCTGCCCTCCTGAACTTTGAACCTCTTCCAACCTACACTGTAACCTCCTTGCACCTCCACAAGATCCAACTGCCCTTGGAGCTTCGCAAAATCTCCTCGGAGAAATTCATCCATCCGTTTCTTCCTTATACAATCCATGAAATGAAGAAGGGTTCTTCCATAGAACTCGTCACCTTGCGCACAAACCTGCAGCGCTCCTTGCAACCTTCAAGGCACAACTTTCTTGCTTGTCCTTCAACGGATTTGAAGGCCTATCCCTCCTGAGCTTTCTTACAGCTTCGAGGTCCTCCGAAAGAAACTCTTTGCACACACTCCTTCTTGCAAATCTTCAACCACGACTAAGTGTTGAAGCCTTCGACCCTGCGCACTCCTGTAGCAACAGTCTTTCAGTCCCTTCGCTCAGAATCAAAACTATGAGTCTAAACTTAGCTTGCGCACTCCTTGCATGGCTCCTGTTCCCAACTACATCCCTAGGATGAATGAGAACAAAAGCTATCTCTACCTGAACCTTTCTGTCAACGCACTCCTTGCGGACAATTTGACTGCACTCCTTGCAGGAATCCCTTGGTGCAATTAGAGAAACAATTGAAACTCCTTCACGCTTTCTCTCAGACTTCAATTCAACCATGAAATTACATACACAGCATATAAAATAAAATGTATAATAGGAAGCAAACCTTCATGAGCATATTAGCATAAATACACAGAGAATAACACAAACCATGAAATTGAATCAAAGTTCTTCTATTAATTCAACATCTATACATGGGTGTTCTTCATACAATTCTCTCCATGCCCTCTCTTCTGAATGCTCTCAATTCTTCAGAATAATCTTACAATGATGAAATGAGGGTGTCTATATCCCGTTTCCCTCTTGCGCTCTAAAGCTATCAAATCTAGAATTAAATATTCTATCTACCAACATTAACTATATTAAATGCCGACTATCTACCTAAGGACGAGAGCTATTCTCTCAAGGTTCATTACAATATACAAAGTGCGCCTTCATAAATGAATTTATTAAAGACTTGCGCAACAATCTCAAAGTGAAATTCAAAAAGAAATTATGCTGGCTTGTCCAGCTGTCCTCTATTTCCACACTGGCTCACTTGATATGGGTGATGCTCCTGCATCATAAGTTCAACTGAGTTCCCAATGCTGACTGAAAACTTGTAAAAAACCTAGAAGTGAATCGGGAATCCCTATATGAAATGATCTTCTTGGGTAACCCATGCAAAAAAATGACCTCAATTATAACCATTGTGCCACACCAATGAGATCGTAAGTGTCTCTAAACATAATAAAATGAGAACTCTTGGTTAACTTATCAACTATCACAAGAATAACATTATGTATATGTGATGTGAGTGGAAATCCCACAACAAAATCCATAGAAATGACTTCCCATTTGGACATAGAAACATCATGCGGTTGTAGGAGACCTGTAGAGTGGTGGTGGTCATCTTTCACTTGTTGACACTCTAGGAACTTGGCAATGAAATGGACTGCATCACGCTTCATGCCTACCAAAAAGAAAAGATTCTTCATGTCTGCGTACAATTTTTTCACACTCGGATACGCACAATAAAGTACTCTATGGGATTCCTTGAGTATGATATTTTGAATATCCCCATCTTCGGGGATATACATCCTTCCTTGATATATTAATAATCCATCTTCTTCAAGGATATATCCTTCATAATTTGGATCTAATTTCCTTCCATTCTGGACGATTGAAGTAACCTTTAAATACGAACTATCTCTAAGAAGTTTTCCCAACACACGCTCCCTCAGATTAAATTTTAAGGTTACCAAATAGAATACACATGGTCTCTTGCTCAAGGCATCCATGACCACATTCTCCTTTCCTTCTATATACGAAATTCCAAAATCATACTCACTCATAAAATTGCTCAACTAGATAGTTCCTCCAAGGTTTCAGACCTAGCATTTCAGCTGCCAACTCTAAATCATGAGTAGCATAAAGCTCCTCATGTTTCTTCAAATTTCTTCACACATACTCTATCACTCCCCCATCCTGCATTAGCACGCCCCTCAAACCTTGCTTCAAGGCATCCTTGAAGATTGTGAAGTATTTTCCAATAACCGACACTCATAGAATTGGTGCACTAGTTAGTAACCTCTTAAGCTCGATGAATGCAATATCACACTCTTTTTTCCATTCATACCTGACCCCCTTGCACTGCAAGGTGGTGTTGGGTTTTTCTATTTTGGAGAACCCTTCTAGAAACCTCCGATAATAACCCATTAGCCACATGAAGCTTCTTAACTCATGAGCATTTTTTGGTACTGGCCATTCCATAATGGCCTTTATCTTTTCTGAGTCCACAAAGATTCCTTCACCAGAAATGATATGACCTAAATAGTGAATTTCTTTCTCGAATAAATAACACTTCGACAACTTGCCATACAATTTGTTATCTCTAAGGCATGACAACACCACTTGCAAGTGTTCCTCATGCTCTCTTTCATTCTTGTAATATATGAGGATATCATCCAGAAATGCCTTTGCAAAGAAGTCTAATGACCTTTAGAATACACCATTCATGAGGCTCATGAATACTGCTGGCACATTGGTCAAACCGAAAGGTACCACAATGAACTCTTAATGCCTAAACTAAGCTCAAAATGTCATTTTAGGAATATTGTCTTCCTTAATCCTTAACTGGTGATACCTTGATCACAGATCAATTTTTGAGAACATCATTTCTCATTTCATTTGATCTCATCTCATCGACAACATGTATTCCAAAGGTTTCTCGTCGAATTCCATAACTTACACCACTTTCATACATGCAATTTGAATAGTGTTTGATTGGTTCCTACTTCATGAGTTTGAGGGCTCTGCAGTGTTGTGGTCCTTGGATTTCTACTCTGGGTAAGTAGTGATTTCCCTCCTACTTCGCTCTATGTTTGTTTGATCGAGGGGCATGTATTTATTTTAGTTCTGCACGTTCAATGATTCTTCTTACCAGTGCAACTATGTTAGATGCGGGGTTTCACTTTTTCATATTTGGTGTCTTGGTCTATCTCCCTCAAAGCCTATCCTTTGTTTCATGTGGGATTTTGGGATTTTTAGTTTGGAACTTATAGAAGAGTCACATCAACAAATTGGAATAATAATGTGTTTCTCTCCATAGAATTATTCTTAATCTAACTGAAGTGAAGCAAGGCAAGCACTCATTCATAAAGGAAACCTTGGTGGCTAGTTAGGCTAGGGATATCTTAGTCCATCAAATTCCAAATCTCAATGTTCAGGTTAAGGATAATGATAATGAAGCAGCAAATGAAGTCAACAACAACCCTACTATAGTTAATTTTTAATGTATTGCAATATTGTTAGGGTTTGTAACAATCCAAATAGGATTGCAGATGAAGAGGTTGTAGACCATGCAGACCATGTTGGCATAAAGATAAAATCCCAGTGTTGTGGGTGGTCAAGCCTAGGTTTCAGTTTTGAAATCGGGCTTTTATACCATATGTAGAGCATGGTGATTTTCAAGACTCAAACTAATTAAATTTTTTTCTAAAATCTTCTACCTTAATGATTAAAATTTGGTTTAGACTTTCTTTCATGATTTTCTTATACTTGGAATAAACCAAGAATAAAAAGTAACAACAGAATAATGATAATAACAGAATAATATCGGCAGCAACAACATAATAATGATAACAACAACATAATACATACATCCACCTGCACATTGGTTTATCTAGTCCATTTTCTATCTGATCCTGTTCTTTTCCTTGCCCAGAATGAATATTAACCTCCCAGCCAACTAGGAACAACCTCTTCGACTCCTTAGCTCTAGGAATCTTTGTAGTTTTCTGGCCCCCGAGCCCAAAATTCCCAGCAACACCAGTGCCTTGTGAGAGTTCCCCAAAACAATTCTCCCAATTTATTCCTCTTCCTCTATCTTTCAGAAATTCAGAAATCCTCAAACAGAAATGAGCTCCCCTTCTAGGGCCTCCCCTTCTTCCTTATCGTCCTCTCTCAAATCCCCCTCATTAATTCCCAACAACCTTATCGCCCCATTAATTCCCCAACAACCTTATCCTCCCCATTAATTACTTCACCCACGTTTTAATAATAAAATAATAAAAGACTCATTAATACATTTTAATAACTAATTAAATTTAAATTAAATACTATGATAAAATTAATCAATTTGGGTTGTTACACATTCGTGAGTGGAAATGAGAAGTTGTAATGATGAATTTCATCACTAAGCTACCCAGAACAAATAAGAAACATGATTCTATCATGGTGGTGGTGGATAAGATTACTAAAGTTTCCCATTTTATTCCATTGAATATTAGTCACAAGGGAACTAACATTATTGATATTTATATCAGAGAAATCACTCATGTACATGGCATACCCAGGACAATTATATCTGAGAGAGATCCAAAATTTACATCAAATTTTTTGAAATGATTATTATAATGATTTGAGACCAATCTGAACTTTAGCACAACCTATCATCAAGATACATATGGGAAAATAGAGAGGGTGAATCAAGTGATTGAAGATATGTGATGATGTATGTGATGGATAAACCATCCAAATGGGAGGATTATTTTCATTTGGTGGAGTTTTCTTATAAAAATGGGTATCAAGCATCTCTAAAGATGATCTCATTTGAGACACTTTATGGCATAAAGTACAATGAACCAGCGAGATGGGACAACCTAATAGACATAGGAGTGGTTGGACTAAAATTACTCAGGGAAATGGAAGAGAAGATGGATAAAATAAAATAGAAGTTAAAGGCTACCAAGGATAGGAAGAAAAGTTATGTTGATAAGAACATAACTGACATAAACTTCAAAGTGGGTGACCACGTGTTCTTAAAAGTTAAGGACAAGAGAAGTTCCCTGAAGTTGGAAAATTGTTCACAATTGGAAGCTCATTATTGTGGGCCATTTGAAATCCTAGAGAGGATTGGTCGTTTATTAGACATTCCTTCCTAACCTGCATAAATGTGTATTCATAATGTATTCCATGTGTCATTGCTTAAAAAGTATGTACTTGATGCTAATCATGTCATTGATTGGAATGCGATTCAAGTGGAGGAAGAACAAAACATCTGAGTTCATTCGATATGCATATTGGATTGGAAATTCAAGTTGCTCCGGAATCGAGCAATAGGATTGGTAAAGGTCTAATGGTTGGTTGTGATCATGCAACTTGGGAGCACCATGATGATATGCGGGAAGAATATCCAGATCATTATGAAGAATTTTGAAGTTTTGATTGCATATGTGTACATAATGCACTGAGGACAGTGCATAAATAAAGGGGAGGGGAATATAATTCCCCTAGGTCGAACCAAAATTGTATATATAAATGTAAATTAACACATAGGGTGGTGAACCATGACAATTGGGATAGAGTTTCTTTGTGTATATGTATTTTGGGGCTAGAGTGCCTCTATGGTTATTAGGCTAGAGAGTGAGATGCTAAAATGGCCAGTGAGACATCATTGTAATATGTAATCACACAAAAATATTAATGAAAATGCATCACTACTACAGACCAACCATGTAAAAGAGTATGGGGAGCTAAAATCCACTATATAGGGAAAGGGGGCTAAAAAGCTAGGAAAAATGCCTAAGCTCGGGGGGACTAATCCTAAAGGAATATTATATTAATGTTTCTTAAATTATAAAGTATGGATATTTATTTTTATCCTAAGTTCTAAGGATGAGGAAAAGTGGGGGTCAAGTGGACCCAAGGTAGTTCTCACCATGACAAGTGTCAAGTTGGGAACATGCATACATATACTTTGGACTTAGTTAATTTTTCTGTCATTACATTATTATTTATTCTCACATCACCGCCTCTATACTATGGTCATACGCACCTTCATTGAGTACATGTACATATACTTGGGTGAGGTTTCTATTTGGATTGAAGAGGTGGGTTGTCAGGCCGTAGTACATTGAAGAAGTAGGTTGTCATGCTCATGGGAATTATCTCCATGGGAGAGGAATATTGAGAATTGTTTTCCCAAGGTGCCAAATTGCAGCTACAGGGCAATGAGACTTCTTGCCTAGCATTTTGAAGCGACTTCTTGCGTAGCATTTTGAAGCCCCAGAAGGGAAGTAGGGTAGTGGAAGGGCTATTGATAAGAGAAGAGGCACACTTCGTGGGGTGGGACACACATGTGGTCAATGAGGGACTATAGTTTACTAGTTTAAGTTTGCACTCATGTCTGAGTTTATATGTTGTTAGATAGACCTTAGTCTGGTTAGAAATCCTTTACCCAGGTGGATTTTTATCCCTAGCTCATGGGTGAGCTGAGAGTTTATGAGTGATTTGGTATAAAGATGGGAAGAACGTGGAAGGTATGCACATAGTTGGTGTTCATTTTCTCAAAGATAAGTGTGAGTTGTGTGTTAATTTATGTCTTATCTTTATAATTATGCATTTATTTTCATGGGTTTTTCTTGTGTAATTTACATGTATATTTTTGTTATTATTTTGTATCAATGTGCACTTGCAAGGTATTTTTATGAATAAAATTAGTATCATAGTTCCTAATTTCTGTTTGGCATTGCCAAGGAGGGACCTGAGGATGTTACATGAAGTGAATGCCTACATAATTTCATGGGAGAATATCAAAGAAGAGAGACACAGTAAAAAAGAGTACAAAGGTAAAACTTCAGAACCAATGAAGAATTTTCATAATTCTACTTCTAGAGATCGTTATGAAGAATTTTGAAGTTTTGATTGCATATGTGTACATAATGTACCGAGGACAGTGCATAAATAAAGGGGAGGGGAATATAATTCCTCTTGGTCGAACCCCAACTGTATATATAAATGTAACTTAACACATAGGATGGTGAATGATGACAATTGGGATATAGTTCTTTGTGTATATGTATTTTCGGGACATAGTGCCTCTGTGGTTATTAGGCTAGAGAGTGAGATGCTAAAATGGCCAGTGAGACATCATTGTAATATGCAATCACACAAAAATATTAATGAAAACACATCACTACTACAGACCAACCATGTAAAAGAGTATGGGGAGCTAAAATCCACTATATAGGGAAAGGGGGCTAAAAATTGAGGAAAAATGCCTAAGCTATGGGGGACTAATCTTAAAGGAATATTATATTAATGTTTCTTAAATTATAAAGTATGGATATCTATTTTTATATTAAGTTCTAAGGATGATGAAAAGTGAGGGTCAAGTGGACCCAAGGTAGTTCCCACCATGACAAGTGTCAAGTTGGGAACATACATACATATACTTTGGACTTAGTTCATTTTCCTATCATTCCATTATTATTTATTCTCACCTCACTGCCTCTATACTATGGTCATGCGTACCTTCATTGAGTACATGTACATATACTTAGGAGAGCTTTATATTTGGATTGAAGAGGTGGGTTGTCACGCCCGTAGTACATTGAAGAAGCGGGTTGTCATGCTCATGGGAATTCTTTCCAGGGGAGAGAAATGTTGAGAATTGTTTTCCCAAGGTGCCAAATTGTAGCTGCGGGGCTATGAGACTTCTTGTGTGGCCTTTTGAAGCCCCGGGAGGGAAGTAGGGTAGTGGAAGGACTATTGAGAAGAGAAGGGGCACACTTCATGGGGTGGGACACACATGTGGGCAATGAGGGACTGCGGTTTATTAGTTTGAGTTTGCACCTGTGTCTTAGTTTATATGTTGTTAGATAGACCTTAGTCTAGTTAGAAATCCTTTATCCAAGTGGATTTTTATTCCTAGAGTTTATGAGTGGTGTGGTATAAAGATGGGAAGAACATGGAAGGTATGCACACAGTCGGTGTTCCTTTTATCAAAGATAAGTGTGAGTTGTGTGTTAATTTATGTGTTATGTTTATAATTATGCATTTATTTTCATGGGTTTTTCTTGTGTAATTTACATATATATTTTTGTTATTATTTTGTATCAATGTGCACTTGCAAGTTATTTTTATGAATAAAATTAGTATCATGGTTCATAGCTTTTGTTTGGCATTGCCAAGGAGGGATCTAAGGATGTTACATGAAGTGAATGCCTACATAATTTCATGGGAGAATATCAAAGAAGAGAGACATAGTAAAAAAGAGTACCAATGAAAGGTAGAACATATAATATTCTCATTATATTGCTTCCCATTGCAATATAGGAGTAACTAAAGATGTTTTTAACACTTCATCTCCTTCTTGGAGATATGCATGGTTTCTTAACACTAGTGCAACCTGCCACATGAAATTTTTAAGATACTTCTTCAAAGACTTCAATGACAATGTAGATTTCATTATGTATTATACTTATAGATAAAGTCTCAAACTTAAGGAATGGACACCATTGGGATTAAGTTGCTTGAAATCCCATATTTTATTCTACATAATTTGATTTATCTTCCTAAGATGAAATGGAACTTGATGTCCCTTGTGCACATCTCACAACAAGGCCACTATATTTCTATGTTGTGTGGAAAAGTTGAAATAATGAAGGATTTTGACAACATGGTTTTCATCACCACTATGGAATATGGATGACTACTAAAGATGAAAGGGACAACTTCTCATACAMAAATTGTTACATACCTCTCTCRTCACAKTGAGGTATAATTCCATGTAGTCTTTTGTGGCATGCTATATATATTCCTACGAAATTAAAGAAATGTGATTATTGTATCCTTGTAAAGCATAGAAAACAACTTTTTCATAATACTACTTCTAGAGCATGCAGAAAACTTGAAGTAATTCATTAATATTTGTGTGGACCTATGAATATTCCTTATGCAAATGGAAATAAACATATAATATCTTCTATTGATGATTACACCAGTATGTGTTGGGTTTAATTTTTGAAAGAAAAATCACAAGCCTTTGAAAATTTAAAAATTTGTCATGTATGGATTCAAAATGAAGAATATCTTTGTATTGGCTCTCTTAACACTTATAATGGAAGAGAATGTAAATCTAAATAATTTTAAAGCTACCTTCTCCAACACGGGATTAAACATCAAGAAAACCTTCCATACAATCCTCAACATAATGGTGTAGCTAAAGGAAAGAACATGACACTCTTAAATATTGTTCATTCCATGATGCTTTTAAGATTGAAAAATTGATGTTTTGGGATAATSTTGTTCTATGTGCACCTTATGTGAAAAACATGTGTCCATATCATGCTCTTGAAAATAAGACTCCTTATGAAATGTGGTATAGTTGCATTCCTTTAGTGAGGCCTATGCCTTGAATCCTAAGAAGAAAAGAAGGAAGTTTGAAGCAATCATTCAAAAGTGCATCTTCTTTGGGTACTCAAATACCTCCAAGGGATATCATCTTAACGGTGAGGAAAAAAATAAATTCATCCTTGGTGGAGATGTAATCTTTATTGAATCCTCCAAGAACGAAAAAATTAATGAGCGGTAGCTTGATCATCTAGATAGATTTAATCACTTAAAGAGATATCATGAATCTGATAACAGGGGGATCCCTACCTTGGGTAAATCTACATAATCTATTTTTTCTTTTGAAGCACCATCTCCCCCTCATGAATAAGTTCGGGACACTTTAGTAGAACATGAAGTTCACTTGGATGATTTGATCGAGAGGATTGAAAAGTTGATTCTAGACTAGAACTCAACATCTTCTCAATCAACAAAGAAAGTGAATCATCTTAGAAAGGTCCACCAAAATGGTTCATAAAAACACTTGATAGCGTAGGTCAAAATGACATGAACTAAAATTTTCTCAAGACAACATGGAAATGATATAGATAATTCAAACTCGGATGATATAGATGACAGGGATGTTTCATATGATTGTGAGTTGAATTTATCTACTCACTTTGAACACACTTCCTTTGAAGAAGCCACTTCTTCTTGAATACCCACTTGAAACTAAACCAATCAGTTTCAAGTGGGTATTCAAGAAGAAGTACATGTTAGATGGCTCACTTGACAAACACAAAGCAAGGCTCTTGACAAAAGGATTTTCATAGAAAGAAGGTGTTGATTATGGTAGAATTTTCCCCCCACAACAAAATGGGATACCATTCTTATTCTATTTTCCATGATAAAATGGAATGGATGTGATGATTATTTTCTTGAATAGATACTCGAATGATAATGTTTTCATGTCTCATTCATAAGGTTTTGTTGTGAAGGGATCCTAGTAAGAGCCAAGAAAGTTGAAGAAAGGCAAGAGAAGGATTGATGCAAGGGATTAAAAAAAAAAATCCTAATATAAATAGCAGCTCCTAAGCAAATATAGTTGGGATATTTCTATTATATGAGACAACTTTCACTTTTGAACTAGGTGAGGAGCTCTTATTTTGACCAAGAAAACATTATTTTTAGGTGATCATGGAAGAAATTTTTAAATATTTGTGTACTCTCATTGGATCTAATAATAATAATAATAATAATCTATTTTTAAGGTCACCCCTTGTTTGTGGGGATCACTGATTTGATTACTAAAGTCTATTGAGTTATTCATATCCTAAGACCCTCTAGATTTTAACTTGTAATCTCTTAGGAGATGATAGTACAAGAAAATTTTAAATATTTTTTTAATTCTCATTTGATCACAAAAACATGAACTACCTTTTAAAAAAAAATTGCTCCAGCAATAGAAAAAAGCTTCACTACTGGGGGAAGAAATTTTTTAATAATTTTGGTTATCATTTCCATCAATAGTTTTCATGGGGAATTTTGCTTCATCCATAAAAGAGAAGAAAATTTTAATTTTTTGGTTATCAGATTTACATGGATTTAAGAGACATCAATATTCTTATCAAGTTTCTCTCTGCTAGAGTTGTTCAAAACTAAAATTACAATGTAGACAATATTTTTTTTTTATA